>CABFOW010002066.1:42465-73359 GCA_902141385.1 Timema californicum | reverse complement strand
TCCACACATTCACAAGATGTCTTGTCAGAGGTGAAGGAAGGGTTTGGTAATCAGATAAATCTGTGCCGGGACCGAGGATTGAGCCCCGGCCGCCAGCACAGAAGTCTGACACCTTACCCCTAGACCGCCAGGTCACCTATAGATTATTAGATTACTCTTTAACTACTAGAAGAAACAGAACTAACCTACTTTAATTAGAAAATAACACTTTCTTCGGTGGGTGTAAGGTCCAACGCACTACTCTCGCATTAGACTAGACTGCCGATCACGAGGAAATTGAGTTTCGAATCTCGGATGGGTGTACTTGGGGTGGTTTTTCCCAAAAATGGTTTTCCACTCTCCTTCCAAGCAAATGTGGGTACACTTCCTAAAAATATAGTCTTCTAAATCCCTAAAACCATTAGCGTAATCAATACATAAACACCCACCTCGGTGGCGCAGTTGGCTAACGCGCTTGTCGTGTTGAGCTCGACTGCTGAGGACGGGGAGATTGAGGTTCGAATCTTGGTCGGGTGAACTGGGGTTGGTTTTTTCCTAAATGGTTTTCACTCTCCCTCCACGCAAATGCGGGTTCACTTCCTCTAATACAACTTTCCCTATTCCTAATCCATTAGAGTAATTAGAACTTAAAGCGTATATTCCGAACGGGTAGTAAGGCGTGGTGCTAAATATTATTATAAATATTAATACATAAACGTATTGCTAAAACTGAATTAAGTATCAAATGAATAACACGATTACAATGACAACGTAGTTTTCTATAAGAAAAATAATAAATGATATGGTGCAGCGCACAGCTTTATCTCTCTTATATCTTAAAATAGACATTTACTAAAATCTCGGAAGATTCGTGAAATGAAATGCTAGCTCTATATGGTTATATAAATACTACACCAAAGATCATAGATGAAATAATATACACTGTTACTTACTCTATGGCATTAGGAACTAGGAACACTGTTACAGAATAATTTGTCCACCTAAGAGCGTAAGAATCGAATTCATTTTCAAATACATGCATTAAAAAGCATATATTATATTTGGTTATAGCTTAGAAAATATAACTTTTATAACATTATATTTCAAATAAAGGTTTTATCTGTTAATAGAACTACAATTTTGCAATGTAAAGTTATTTCGTATCTCAAATATTTGTGGAGATATGATTAAAATGGTAAATTTCCTCCTATGTAACGTCCCCTCAAAGTCATTTTCATGGGGAATTGAAAATTACCGTTTTGTTTGGTAAGTTGAATCGTACCTAGATAAGAAATTTAATTAAAATATTTAAAACCGATATGAGAAAATCATATTTGGTTTTTCTTCTTTAACCCTTAAGTAAACGATCCTTAATTGAAGGGGTGGCTAAATTCATCCAAATACCCTTTGAGGCTCATTATGAAAACTCTATAATAGAGAAATGTATTCCTTTCCTAGATACCCAGTTTTATCCCGATGAGTAAAATGGTTTTGGTTCCAATCCCAGCAACATGCAGACAAACATACATATGGTATTACCAAAAATTCCATTTCTGGGTTCAGGGGTTCGACCCCCATCAAAATCTCAAGTTCGATATTTTTGACGACCACAATACTTTTTCAAATCGAGGGGTGCAAGAAAGTAAAAATAACTAACACATTTACCTAAAGTTTGGTATGATTGACAAAATAATGTCTACTGTCACCAAGAATGTATTATCTACTAATATTATTTATTATTATTATTTAGCACCGCGTCTTACTACCCATTCGGGTTATACGCTTTAAGTATAAATTACGCTAAAGGATTAGGAATTGGGAAGGTTGAATTAGAGAAAGTGAACCCGCATTTGCGTGGAGGGAGAGCGGAAAACCATTTAGGAACCCCCCCCAGTTAACCCGACCATAGAGAAAGTGAACCCGCATTTGCGTGGAGGGAGAGCGGAAAACCATTTAGGAACCCCCCTCCCCCAGTTAACCCGACCAAGATTCGAACCTCGATCTCCCCGTCCTCAGTAGTCGAGCTCAACACGACTTAAACGTTAGCCAACTACGCCACCGAGGCGGGTATCTACTAATAGAACCTCAATATCATAGCTAAATAGCTAGCATATACTTAAGGGTCAAATGGGAATTTCGATAACATTTCCTTAGGCTCCATATGGCTTATATATGTATTATTACTTAATTCAGTAGATAAACTTGTACTGGAACAATTATGGCATTTATTACAAAATAGCCATCAAACAATCCACCACGATAATTAGAAAAAGGTTTCCTAAAGGGATTGTGTATTTTTAAATATATAGTTTTTGATAATATCTAATCTGGAGAAGGAATAGAAAACTATTTTTGAATAAAAATAATAAGCACCTACCTACACTCAGAAGGAATTCTAACTAAGGTTGCCAAACCCTTCCTACACCTCTGACAAGACGTGTATTAATCACAACTTGTGAATGTGAGGAATGTCAGGCCTCCACAATAGTTTGGATTCCACGTTTAAACTGTAGGTCCTTCATTTCATCTCACAATCACCCTACTATTACACATTAGCGTAAGTGCGTACAACCCGAATGGGTAGTAAGACGAGGTGCTAATAGTAATAATAATAATAATAATTATAATAATAACAATCTAACTAAGGTCTTCACCTCACTAAATCACCTGCCTAGTGTTTATCCCCTTGCCTTCTGATGCGAGCTATAATTATATTATTCAAAAAGTTATTTGTATGTTATGTATAAAATAAAACATAAATGTTTACTTTAAGAAAGTCTGGAATAATTTTTAACATTTTATTAAAACTATAAAGATATTTAGTTAGCTTAAAGAAAATACCGTTCGATTTGATTATGAAAAAGTTATACTTTATTACTTTCTTTGCACATATTACGTCTATATCTAAACATCGCTGAAAGCTACGAGCTATTTTACACCATCGACAAATTATTCACACGTTTTTGAATATGCTACTTTTTTTTTGCAACGTGTCTTACTAACCATTCCGGACGTCAAACTTTAATCACATTAAAACCTGCTTCTGGGGTCTCCAGTCACCAAGCTTAGGACGATTTTTTCAAAAGGGTTTATCAATTTCCTCCTATGCAAATGCGTGTACTTTTCCTATAAATTTAACTTTATTCATCCCTACCTTATTGGCGTAATTATTACATATGCGTATAGCCTAAACAGGTGGGAGGATTAGGTGAAATTTTTTTCTACACTAATGGGTTAGGAACTAGAAAAATATAATTTAGAAACAAATTAACCTGAATCTGCGTGGAGAGGAAGTGGGAAACCATATCTCAGTGCACCTGGCTGAGACTCAAACCCTGACCTCCCAGGTATCAGAAACCATACTAGATTTTCTTTACGTTTAGTCCACCTGTCCAATGATGCTGGTAACTGCTACAAATTTTAGCACCGCTACTTACTACCCGTTCGAGCCATATGCTTATGTTTTAATACGCTTATGGTTTAAGGAATTAGGAAGCTTATATTTAGAGGAAGTGTACCCATATTTGTGTGGGGGGAGAGTGGAAAACTGTATTGGATAAACCATCCTCAAAACACCCGACCGAGATTCGAACTTCAATATTTCTCGTCTTCGGCAGTATAATCTACTGCGTGAGTATCACGTTAGACCACGCAGCCCCCGAATTGCTACTTTATTATCTACTAAACTGGATTATTAGTTGGTCGTTCACACAGCCGAATTAATTATGGAAGAATCATTTGTGTGTACTTGACACTAGCGGACAACAACAGGTCATTCACCTTTTCATTTAGAAATACAGTAGGGATGAGTTGTGAAATCACAACCTGCTCCTTTGTCACTGCTCCTCTGACGTCACATTCACAACCTGTTCCTGATAGACGAAAAGAGCTGTTGCTTTTTGCCACTGGTTCAAGGATCAAATACACGCTATAACAGGTCCAAAGTAACCTTGGTGCTCGTATCTGTCACAGATAGCGCTGTAACAGGTCCGGAGCAACCTTGTTCCTTTATGCTCTGGAGATATTTTGGAGCAGTCGTACAGTAGAAAGGAAGTGGATACTTTGTGTTCTTGTCACAGCACTGAGACCACCTCCGGCGCAGCCTTACTTATCTATCAAATAGGCCTAGTTTATAGAGTTGGTTTGTGGAGTCANCTATAACAGGTCCAAAGTAACCTTGGTGCTCGTATCTGTCACAGATAGCGCTGTAACAGGTCCGGAGCAACCTTGTTCCTTTATGCTCTGGAGATATTTTGGAGCAGTCGTACAGTAGAAAGGAAGTGGATACTTTGTGTTCTTGTCACAGCACTGAGACCACCTCCGGCGCAGCCTTTCTTATCTATCAAATAGGCCTAGTTTATAGAGTTGGTTTGTGGAGTCACAAATGAGTTTTGAAGGGGAAAGCTTTCGTAGTACAAAACATTTCCACAATACAAGCACAGTATGTGATGTATTCTCACAATAAATGGTAACGTTGATGAGTGACATTGAAGGGACCCCACCTAGTGATCGAATGATTTAAGGCAAGGGTCAGCAATCTACTGACTGACTGATTGATTATATCTAGTCCACCAAATATTTAACAAACAAATAATTTGTTCAAAAAATGGACTTAATAGCTAATTACTAATTGGGAAATGTAAAATTGAACTTTTTATTTTGCTCTACTTTTTTTTGCTTTACTTTTTTTTCAAATTAACCAAACATTTTTTTAAACCCATAAGGCCCACGATATCAAAAAATTTGCCAGCCTTTGGTCTCTGGCTTCACTCTCGCACTAGAATGGACTGCCGATGACAGGGAGATTGAGGTTCGATTCCAGTTGGGTGCAATGAGGGTGATTTTTCCTAAATGTTTTCAACTCACATTCCAAACAAATGTGGGTGCACTTCTTCTATAATCAACCATTTTCATTCCTAACAAATTGGCGTAATTGGCATAAATGCATATAACCTGAACGGGCAGTAGATGCGCTGCTAAAAAAAAACTAGGCTGGTAGTAGTTACGAATATAGTGACTGTGACAAAAAGGAGCAGGTAAAAGAAACAGGTCCAGGGGTGGAACAGTAACAGATTGCTCCTGCTCCACCAAAGGAGCCGTTTTCCCCATCCCTAAAATACAGTAGTAAGCCCCTTTCCTACCTTTCCGGATATAAGCACAGTGGTAGCGGGCCTTCATTAAACAGCTGCTGACCAGAGATCACTAGCAGAGGGCTGAGATCCATACATAGAAATAGTTAAGCCTCATCTACATACTACATATGAAAACCCAGAGTCAAAACGCCTTCAGAGGGGAAGTAAAGTAATCGGTCCCATGTCGATTGGGTATGTAAAAGATCTCTTGGCGGTATTTTGAAATGTCTTTCCGGTCAAAATTTGTAAGCTCTTTCTTGCTCGCTTATAGAAATCCAACGCGGAAAAGCAACGGTAAGCTACCCCACTATCATGACTTATCACAGATGGTGCGGGAAGCAATAACCGGTCAAAGGAATGAGTTCACCCCCAGCTCCGAATAGAGGGGAAGCACACAAAGATCAACCCTCTGGTTGGAGACTCATTATTATTTACATATTCTGTAAACTCCTTATCTTATCTTATCTTACGTCCATTATGATTATTGTTTACATGCACACACTCTATCTAAGTAAGTAATCATGTGATATCGGATCACCCAATGTGAAAATAAAATATTGGTCGTATCCAATTCTTAAAAATAAAACAATTTCAGAAACTTCTATAAAAACAATAAACATTTTAATAGGGTTGTTTTTTTTGTTTAGTATTTTTAGTTAAATTAACGATAACCTAGAATAAAGTTTTCTAGGAATTGATATTTAAGGTAGATAAATTAAAATATGATTAATTTAAAAAAATAACGACCATTTAATCTACCAAGTGAGTGAGTACCTACCTTGATTCCTTCATGTGGTTTCACACATCTATATTAATTTATTTATTTACATGTGATTAACTTTCTGTAGTTATCTGTAACAACAACACTCCTTAATAAGGTTAAGGTTGATCCAAATTAAAAGGACTAAGTGCCCCAATTTAAGAGAAGTATGTAGACCTGGATTTTTGTGATCTTAACATTTTTATAAGGTACCTTGTGAGGGCTTCTTGTAGGTACCTTCACCTATGACTCCTTAGACACTTAGCGTTTGTACAAGGAAGGATATAACTTGATCACAATAATGTGGTCAGAGCCCTATCAAATAGTTTTGAAACCCACAAAATCGATGTGTGTTTATAAGTTGTAACTGACACTCAGCGTACATGGGTGATTAAAGAAATCAATGGCTTAAGCTGATTTCAACCAGAAAGGAATAATACTGATTAATAAAATTTACCTGAAGATGAAGATAAAATAGGTGAAGTGTTATATATGAAACACTCGCTTTGCTCGTTGGGGGCTCCACCCCCGAGACCCCAGTGAATTTTCTTTGCAAGTTGATGTAAACTAATGTAATTCCAGAGCCGTTTTTGATAGGTCTTACCGTTTAGTCACAAGAGACCTCCAAAGAAAGGTCCGCACTGACTTAAAAGTTGATCCACCTTTTTTGGGGTGGGTGGGGTGAGGGGTTAAAAATTAAAATTTTAACTTTTTGGAATCTTCTCGTCGGTTACAAGCTAGAATATATAAGTTTGCCAAATTTCAAGTTTCTAGCTCATCTGAAATTAGGTAAACATTAATGTCAGTGAGTGAATCAGCCATGTGGCTTTATATTACTAGATTGCTTCCAATGGAGCTTAAACATGTTAGTTGAAGAAAAGGAGAAGAAATACTTGAAAATTTTAATGTCATTTCTTGGAGGGGAGTATAGAGGATCAAATTGAACAGTTCGGGTGATTAATTAAGAAGTTATACGAAGAGTAAATGAAAAGAGAATTATTTAACAGGTGATTTTACGAGAAAATAAAGGCCAAATAGATGGGTAGTAATATGAGAAGAAATGGCTTAGTGAGTGATGTATAATACAGGGTGGAAAGGAAAAGGAGACCTGGCAGGCCACGAATGCATATACTATTACTATCGCAGTCAATACGAGGGAATATTATTGATGACCTCAAACAAGATGAGACCATGAATTTTCTGGATATGAAAGGGATGCTTCTAATGGGACATACTAGAGGATTCGATTTGTGTCGGGCAAAGAACCTGTCGAAAGAACAAAACCTAATAATATAATTGTATTAATACGTTAAAACACGAGTTTCATAATAATGTATTGTTACCTTGGTAAAGAGAGCTTATTAAAACTGTACCTGTGACATGCTCTTCTCCCTTGCAGGTGACCCATTTGACCAATAATACATACGCTCTAATTGACACGTCTCACATGGAAAAAGTATTTCCATTGATACCCGACTGGTGAAAACAGCTCAACAGGTATAATTTAAATAAGCTCTGCCTACTCTGGTGAAAACCCACGACACGCCGCTGTTTATTCCTGATGAATTATTTTAATAGCAAGCTATATAAGATATGTACAGTCAACTCTGGTTTTAGTGAACTCGGTTGTAGTGATCATTCGGCTTTATTGAACCTAGTTCATTGGTCCCAACCCAATGTGTGTTAAAAAAAATCGTTTAAATGAACCCTCAACTTCGGTTTTAGTTAACAGAAAAATTGAAACTTTAAATAAGGAATGTCATTCTAACATCATAATATTTTTAAAACATAACTTTTTGGTTGTTTAACTTGAAGACACCTATTATCTACCTGATTTATTGTTTAGGCTAAGCGACGTACTTCAAGTTGGCCCACTACTTTCTCCAAATAAATTGAAATTCATACAGTCGTTTGTACTCATATGTGCCCGAAGCTCAGAGTTTGTACTATTAAACTACTCAAATAAAAATATATATTGATTTTTGATTACGCCAGTTATTTGTGCTCTATTTGTGCTAATATATGCCCCAAGTTCAGCTTACGTGCTCTTTGGGAATTTAGAAATTGTTTTCACTAATCCCTTTCTTCAAAAAAATATATGAAACTCAAAATAGTTAGACTTTTCTACTCAGTTTAATATTTTGAATGCGTGAATAGAGTGGAATCAAGTGTGTAAAAAGCATAGACTATAGAGAAGAATCTGGAAAAAGAAATCTGGATTAAAACAGTATAAAATAAACGGCAGAATATAACAGATATTTTTTTAAAGATTAATTAATATATTTCTATAAAGAACGATTTATTTGAACTCCTATTTTGTTTGTCACTAACCCACTACTTTCAGATTTAAAAAAAAATCCGTTTCAGTGAACCTCGGACATAGTGTAGTAAATATCTGAGTCCATAGAGGTTCATTATAAACAGAATTGATTGTATATTGGTCACTCTACAGTGTGATTTAACCAATTCAACTGCCAGCAGTATTGATGTCCTATTGGCACTGGTAGCGCATCTTCCTGGTACCTTACCCAAATACATATCTAGATTAGTGGATTTTCACTAAATGAAGTTCTGATTGGCTAATACAGGTTCTATATTTCTACTACTAAGATTATCTTTGGCTTCTCCTTATAGAGGCCCTTACTCAATAAAGGTTGTCAGTTGTTGACCAGATTTTACAATTCGTGACTTCAAGACACGCGAACCTGGCAAGAAACATTTGAGACGAGCTAGGGTCAAAATTGTATAGGAAGGAACTTTCTTGACAACTATAAAAGTATCTATCTCTTTATTACGAAAGAGTATATTCTTGTCAAATCCAATAGTGACCTATTTTATGGGTATACATTGACAAATGAGGACTTTAATGGAAATGTGTTGATTTGAAGATGCTCAACCGACATTACATTATTACAATTTTTTTTTACCGGAAGTCTAAATGTTCCTCCGCCCCATAACCCCACCAGATGCATTTCTGAAACCACTGGGTTTATGGAGCCCATCTTCAGGAGGGAGATACACCTTGAAACTTACCCTAAAAATTTCTCCCCAAACCCTTTTCCTCCCTGGACGCATTTCTGACTTCAATGGTTATATTTTAGCTAAGTGTTGAGAAATTTGTGCACGGGTTTGCTAGTATTATTTAAATTTAAGATGACATCTAAACACGGGATTCGAGCATGAGACCTTCAGCTTAGTACGACATAGTTTATGATGGACGTCCAGAAATCGTCTGCTACATATGAGTGTTGAATTTAAGATCACGAACTATTAGAAAATGCAGCCATCTTTGACTCTGGAGGGCTTTATGATGCCAACATTACAATGACAACTATAAACATATGAATATGATGAATTAAACAGACAACCTATTTTAGTTGTTAATTACGGTTATGGTCACATCTAGACATCTTATTATTTGAATTAAAGGCAAACTCTGCCTTGGAATATGAGTTAAGTGTTACCCTGAGCATGGGATGACTTCTAGATAGCTCAATAATAATAGCATTGGCGTGATAAGCCAAAGGTCAGGGATTCAATTCCCGTGTCCAGGTGTCATTTTTTAATTTATATATTATTATAATTATATGTGGATGTATCTGTACTTAACTATTATATATAGTCTATTAAATCCAACATGAAATGTTGCTAAACCATATTTCATATAGCCTATGCTCATCAACATATCATGTGATCTTAAAAAGTTCCTTTGTATAGAAAGATTCATAAACTATCAATATTAATAGCAAAATATAAAAGTGGGATTTTTTCTAAAAATTCCTTTGTACCAAAAATTCTACTATAGCTGAAATGAGTATGATAGAAATCTCGCGCATGCGCAGAGGGACATCCAGTACGTCTTCTCAGTCAACAGCCTGGCACAAAACGTCAAAATGTTATTCATCGCTTTCAAAACAGATAACTAAAAACACGTGCACACATAGAAACAATATTTCTGTTTTTCGTCTGCTTGCTTCCAAGAATGGGGAGCTATAATTAAAAATAAAAAGTGAGGAGAAAAAAATAGTTTTGTAAAAAATACATTTCTATCATAGTTGATTTTGGACTAAGTCATAAAAAAAAGGATTTTTGAAAGAAAAAAAAAATCTAATAGTTTAAACGTGTGTATCCTAGTTACTGTAAGGTTGAGGCTCAAATCTCGGTTGCGTACAATGGACGTAGTTTTTAAGCACAAATTAACACCTAGGTTTTTACCTATTCAGGCTAATAAATGTGTTCCATTAATTAAAACTTTATCATTCCTAAATTGTAATGTATTGATTTGGACTAATCTAAATTATGTAAAAAGTCATGGATGAAGGTAATTTTTCTTTAAAGTAATATAGGTAGAGTATCCTTTTAAGATTCATCCATGAACAAACACGCGTTTCTCAGAATGAGGTGAAAGGGACTTCACCCTAAAATATATTTTTTTACACCTTCTTTCTTGTTAAAATAGTAACTGCGTCAATTCCTGTTGAAGGGAGGAGGTTCGTAGTATTTGATAGAGCACGCCATTTCTTTATACCAATAAGAAGCTAGCCATCATAAAATGTGTCGCCAGGACTCTGTCCATTGGTTAGGTTTTACTTTGTTGACCAAGGGAGAAATTGCAAGGTGTATGTCATATATAGACCATAGTGCGTATGTTTATATTCAGTATTACAAGAGCAGTATTCAGAACAATGTAGTATTCAGTACAACACACAAAGTAGGGCAGTATTCAGAACAAGGCAGTAGCGCAGTATATTCAGGACACACAGTAGGGCAGTATTCAGAACAAGGCAGTAGCGCAGTATATTCAGGACACACATTAGCGCAGTATTCAGAACAGGGGCAGTAGTAGCACAGTATGACAGTATTTTCAGTATATTCATTACAGTAGCACAGAATAGCAAACGACGACGACGATGGGGAGAACGATCTCCGGGACCTTGCTCACAGTCCAACACATTATAATATAAGTCACTTCAATATCACAAGTGTGCAGTGATAACAAACATTTAACTGAAATATGTGCAAATAATTTACTGGTGTAATATAAATAAACCGTGTGTGAAATAACAGCCAACAACATTTCTCTTTCTTTAATAATATTAATACCGATTTAATTAGTGCTCGAACACGGGGCTATAGACAGCTGATTGAACGGTATCTTTTCCGTACAGTGATGATAGGCGCTCGATCACGGAGCTTAAGACAACCTAAAGTCATCACATCATCTTTTATCTGGGAATTAATCCGTTGTGTATCAATTCACACCCAAATTAGGGTGATTGATCACATATTATTATTATTGACGCCAAAAGAGCGGTGCCATTTATTCCGTATTATTACAATTGACGCCCAAAGAGTGGCGCATTTATTCCGTATCATTACAAAGCTATAGATTAATCTATTAATAATACTTGTGTTAAATAACGTAATAGCTTAATAATAGTGGTGGATGGAAAGTGTTTAAGACTTTTTGACTCTAGTTTACAGCTAACACACGAGAAAAAAAAAAGGTTTTCAAGAACAAGGTGTTTAGAGGGATATTTACTTGGAAAAAAGGATGAGGATATGGGGGAGAAGACGAGGTTACATAATAATGAATTATATACCCTTTTATCTCAATACATTGCTAAGATAAACAAATCTCGAATATTATGTTGGGAAGGATATGTAGCGCAAATGGTGGAATTCAGAACCGTGTTCAGGGTATTTCTGTGCTGGGAGTACGTGGTCCATTCCTTGGTCCTGGCACAGATTTATCCTCGGTCCTGGCACAGATTTATCTGATTTCCAAACCCTTCTTTCACCTCTGACAAGACCTGTATTAATCACAACTTGTGATGTCTTTGTCAGAGGTGAAGGAAGGGTTTGGTAATCAGAAAAATCTGTGTCGGGACCGAGGATTGAACCCCTTCCACCAGCACAGAAGTCTGACACCTTAACCCTAGACCACCAGGCCACCTAATAATTATAATAATAATAATAATAATAATAATAATAATAATAATAATAATAATTCAGGGTATTGACTGGTAAACCCATTGGGAAGAGACCATTGGTGAAACCTAGACGCAGATGAGAAGACAGCCAACGACAGTGAAGATAATTTGAGGTTTTTGTAAGAATCTACAAATCAAACCCCTTGTTTATATATAGACTTTAATCATGTTTTGATGACAACAGAAACCCTGTCATAGTATGTTCATCACTTTCACCGATTCACTTAAATTTTACCATGTAAATAATTCTTGAAATATTTAAATTATATATATACATCTGTAAGAGTATAAAAACTAGGTCAGCCTTTTTATATATTTCTATACACCATGTCTTACTACCCATCTGCGATATTCGCATATGTACACTAATGGCATAGGTAGTGGGAAGATATAATATAGAAGAAAATTACACGCATTCGCCTTGTATTGGGAAACATATATTTTTAAAAAAAACCTTATCAGTACAAAATGGTCGGGATCCAAAACGTGACGACCTTGTTACCAGTAAACCAAATTAGTCGAGACGGGCATCACTATCCACATACCCACCAATACAGTTAACATATAATAACCCGCCTCGGTGGCGTAGCTAGCTAATGCAGCAGTTTCGTGTTGAGCTAGACCGCCGAGGATGGAAGATCAAGATTTGAATCTCGCTCGTGTGAACTGGGGTGGCTTTTCTTAAATGGTTTTGCACTCTCCATCCACGCAAATGTGGGTTCACTCCCTTTATATTCAACCTTCCCAATTTTTTTTACCCACTATTGTAATAAATACTTAAGGGGTTTAATGGGGAGGGAGTTTTACACGTTTGGAGATACCGCATTTTTGAAGAAGTGGTTTTATATTTTTTATTATGGTTTTCACCCAAAGGTAGCCAAAAGCTCTCAACAAGTCCCTATCTAGATATAGTGTTTAGATTTTTAGTTTAAATTTAAAATATAAAATAAGCTTACGCCAATATTAGTACTTATGAGATTAAAATAGAACGATAGAGACCTAGAGCTAGCCTCCCTCTATCAAATAAAGCCATGTTTTGATAAAGTCACAACACAACAATTTGAAGCAAATAAGGATTTTTTTTAAAGATTTTATATAACTTAACAGATTTTTTATTATACTTTAAACTTAAAATTTGAACTATTTAACTGGACAAAACTTACGCCTAAAATTTGTTGAAATTCAATTTAAGAAATATCAAACTACTTCGTAAATAATCAAGAATTTCTAAACAGCTACATTGCTTTCAGTGCTTTCTATGTAACACCCTTAAGAGTATAGCCCGAACGGGTAGTAAGACGCGGTGCTAACTACTGACATCTAATAGTCTATAAATGCATATAATTAATAAGATTAAATATTGTATTTATAGTTTACTACCTTTAATTGTATCATGACTGTAATTGAAAAGGGTTGTTGAGTTTTATATTGTTTTGAAATAAACCTATGAGCATTGTTAATTTATGGAGATATCATTGTTAAACATTTTAATTTGATATGGTCGCTTTATCACTAATACTTTGTATTGTAGTATCTTATTTTTGTATTAGCTAGTCTTATTGGCAAACTACAAATAACTATAATTTTCTTTAATTCCCAATAAAATTAGCTATTGTATTGTATTTACGTAACTATAATCAAAACAGATTGTTAAAATCATTCGTTTTCATATGACCAGTTTTTAGTTTCAGATTACATTCAAACAAGGTCCGTTGGCCCATATCCTTTTAGTGCACTTTGAAGGATCTAATTTGATATAATACCATTAATAATATTTATTACATATACAAAATTTCCTTCGACACAAACATTTTTGCTTATGGGTGAAAAAATAAAATCATTGTCTGAGAAATTAGTTGTATAATTCACCTAAAACTTTCATCGAAGAGGCAGGAATTAATTTCCGACATATTATTTTGCAATTAGGCCTAGAGAAGATTTTACTTTAAATTATTACGTATTTGGGACGAGTGTGTTATTAGGTGAACTTTACCTTCTATTTAATTAAACTATAGGCTACATTTAGTATATGAAGTTTAGCTGCTGTGCTTATCCTGAAATTAGGAAACAATCAATGGTGAATAGCCGTTTTATGGATTAAATTCGGAAATAAAACTTAAACTTTGAGCCTATCTACACTAAATTAATTTTCACTATAAACAGAGGCTATTTACGATTTTATTCAAAGGTTATATTAAGTAAAAATCACCCACAGTGATTATCACAAATTAAAAACTACGCACGGTGACCTTCTCTATTCGATTCACAACATCTGTTGTATTTTTAATTCGCCCCCCACCCCAAAAAAAACCAGTCTTATTGTATTACGAACAACCTAAATGTGTTGTCCCTTTGAACATTTATACTCAATCGATCTAAATAACTTGACAAAGAGTTAAAGTAAAGTCGATACGTTAAAATAATTTACTCTTGCCAGTAGCATTGGAATGGAGAGCGAGTGGGTGCACTCAAATTGCAGAATAAATTATACCTGTCAGCCGGTGCACACGAGTTTCGGAACAACCTGTAATCTCATTCAACTCCTAGAACCCAAACTAACCTAACCTTCATTTTCCATTTATAACAAAGTCATTATGTGATTTAGTTTCTATTCCTCTGTTGGTGTAAGGGTATTATCCACCTCGGATGAGTTCCGCAATTAGTTTGCACCCGTATTAGTTGTTCTGCAGTTCATGTGCACCCGTATTAGTTGTTCTGCAGTTCATGTGCACCCGTATTAGTTGTTCTGCAGTTCATGGGCACCCGTATTAGTTGTTCTGCAGTTCATGTGCACCAGTATTAGTTGTTTAGCAGTTCATGTGCACTCGTATTAGTTGTTCTGCAGTTCATGTGCACCCGTATTAGTTGTTCTGCAGTTCATGTGCACTCGTATTAGTTGTTCTGCAGTTCATGTGCACTCGTATTAGTTGTTCTGCAGTTCATGTGCACTCACATTAGTGGTTCTGCAGTTCATGTGCACTCATATTAGTGGTTCTACAGTTCATGTGCACCCGTATTATTTGGTCTGCAGTTCATGTGCACTCGTATTAGTTGTTCTGCAGTTCATGTGCACTCATATTAGTGGTTCTGCAGTTCATGTGCACCCGTATTAGTTGTTCTGCAGTTCATGTGCACTTGTATTAGGGTTTCTGCAGTTAATGTGCATCCGTATTAGTTTTTTCCCCAATTAATGTGCACAGAAGCGAGCTAGATTATAGTCCATATTTTTATAGTGTTTATAATATAAATCTTTTAATAAAAAATTAATAAGATATTGATTCAGTAGACAAGTTTAGTTTAATTCTCCACACATATTAACCTCAACAGTTCTTTGAATATTTTCCATAGGCATCATGGAGTTTGAACATACATTTTTTAAATAAATAAGATAAATACTGATCACATTACTTTTAAATCATGACAACTATTCAAGAAGTTAAAAAAATAAACTAAGCTTAGACTTGTATACTGAGTTGATATTTGATCTATTTTGGCCAATAAATGTGTTTCATATTAGAAACTTTTTAAAATATATACATGAACTCCTACTCGATTTAACCCAACTTTAAGGTGGGAGTGTAAAGAAACAAGTAAATAACAGTATTTCTGCAGTTTTTGAATCAATACTTTTTTTTTGACAAGAGGAATAAAATTCTTTTCCGGTAGAAACATAAGAGTTTAATTTTCTTCACATGGTGATATCAACAGTTCTTGAAAATGTTATTGCCACTATGGTCATGCCAGATATTCAACGATACTGTTGATATCTCCATGTGAAGAAAATTAAAAAATATTTTTACTAAAGAAATATTTGATTTACTTTGTCCAAAAATGTGTTTCTATAAAAACTGCAAAAACCCTTTAAGTCGTGTTTCCTAGACGATTACCTTCAATGTCTGAGACAGCCGAAGCTACAATAAACCATATTTTACCGTGGTAAAGTCATAAGTAATTGTTTTGGTCAGACTGTACCCAGAGTATTTTTCCTGATCTAGAGACATGACGTGCGCTTATACTACGCGATGTTTTAGACACCCTAAGGGGGTTGTTGTGCTACCTGTCTGGGCTCTAGCGAAGAGGCCTCTTTCAGGGGGGCGGGGGGCGGGAAGACTGTAAAGAGGACAGGGGAAGAGTGAGGTTTTTGGGTGGTTGAGGAGGGGGAAGTGGGGGGAGGGGGGCACAACCTTGGTGACACAAGGTCAAAGTCAAAAGTGACGGAAGATCAGTCATCAGGTTGGCAGGGGAGGGCAATAAATCCCTGTCAGATCGCTTCGTCTCTGTTTCTAGCCCGATTCTAGCGGCTACTTCGGGTTAAGTGTCGTACTTCTGAGACAATAGTAAGTAGATTATTCGACATCTCAATACACTGCCCTCCCCCCCTTTTTTTAGTACAGAGATACAGAGATGAGTGAATTGTATTAATTTAATGGGATGCCTGTTGTTACGCACATTCTTTTAAAATCGTTATTAATAATTTAAAAAAACCTAAGGACCAACTTTTGGAATTAAACACGTGTTTTATTCATTCAACTTATTACTATTTGTAAATCCCTAATATTAATGATACTCCTTTAAACACTGTTTAGTCAAAAAGTCAACAGTAAAAACATAAGAGCCATCATAATTATAAGACTTTACTCAAAGATTGATCCTATTAGAGAATAATAACATTTCCATTTATTAAATGACAAATATAAATTATAATTTAAGGGTTAACTTTTGTTCTTTCTACTTTTAAATGCCTTAACATTTGTACATCTTTTAAAAAAAATATAATCTTGCTTCATTAAAATATGCAAATATATTTTAAATTATTTTTAGAAATAAAATATAAATATTTAGTTGCACATATGTGGTAAGGTATTTTTCAATGTAGAAATATTTTTTAGTCAAATCACACTTAACAATTTGAAACAAAATATAATTTCAATTATTATATATATTTATTATGAGATTAAAATATTATGACATAAATGATAAAGTTTTTTTAAAAAAAGGGCAGTGGATTATTACATTATAAACAAAAGAGTAATTAATTAACCAATATAAACACTAAAACTGTCTAAATTTGTACTGCTGATCAGTATTAAAATTTACATTTTTCGTGATCAAAGTGTAAATATTTTGCTATGGAGAGGAAGGGGGACGTGAATTAAGTCAGTGTTTTTTTTTAAATTTATAATAAGCAATTACCGACCAAAATAAAAATTAGCCACATTTAGTTTAATTGGATACACGTTTTCATATCAACAATTTTTTTAACATATGTCATGAGAGGAGCCCATTTTTTGATAACATGCTATCTTTTTTACTTTCTAGCTATTTTACAAGTAGAGAGAGTATGATTATAGACCTTTCATGACCCCCCGAATCCGAAAATTGGTTTTTGAATTTCCGTCTGTCTGTACCTACAACTAGAGCCTATACTGTTTAACCAATCAGGCTAAAAATTGGTATCTAGGGTTTTCATAGGGTTGTTCTGAGGGCTTTTTGGGATTGGATATCTAACCATAAAATTAAGGGTAGTTTACTGAAGGGCAAAAAGAGAAAAAGTCTATTTCCCCAAAAACTGGCTCTAAAGATTTTGATTAAATTTCATTCATAAAAATGTATATATATTCCAAACAAAATGGCTAATTTCAATATTTTGGCAAAATGACTTTAAGGGTTCCAGTCTGAAGCATAATTTTTTTTTATCATATCTATGAAACTATTTGAGATATGAAATTACTTATCATTACAAATATGTAGCTCTATTTCTAATACAAATATTTTATCACAAGCATAGTTTTATAAACCAAATAAATTTCAAGCTATACGCAAATATTTATATTTTTTAACTTTTCGAACACAAAAGGTAAATTATTGCGATCTTAAAAATAATCTAATCTGAAATGTTGATGGATATCAACGTCTCATGAACCCCCGAACCCTAAAAAGTGGTCTTTGCAATGCAGTCTGTCTGTGTGTGTGTTTGAACTTAAACTTAAAAGTAGTTTAATAAAGGGCGAAAAGCGAAAAAAATCGATTTTCTCAAAATTGGCTCCAACTATTTTGATTAAAATTTGTATCTAGGCGTTGATTAATATTATAAATAAACCGGCTACTATCAATTTCCCATTAAAATTACTTTTAGGGTACTTTACAGAAGCTGAAATTTTCGTATCTTCGCAACTATAAGATATACTAAATAACTCATCAATGCAAAATTGTAGTATTATTAAAATTAAAAAAAACTTTTATTTGATATATATTTTTATAAAACCACTAAGATATTAAAAGATGTATTAATACCATTTTGTGAGCTTTAGTTGTAAATATATACTACTTCAATTTTAACGCAATAATTCTCCAATGCCATAGAGTAATTAAATATAGGTAAGTCTCTAAAAGTTTGTTGTTTTTCCTTAAACCTTCTAGGAGAAATGCTTTTATGACAATGATCTTTCTTCATTTTGGACTCAATAGAAAATATTTACATCTTTATTGGTCAATGTTTATAAATGAAGAGTTTAATAGCAGTGCGATGACATGAAGATGTGCAACACCTAATAAATATCAAAAATGTTAATCGGAAGTCAAAATTTTAAAACGAAGTTTTGACCCTTGTGGAATCAATATTGATCTTTTTTATAGGTCCAAACATAAAAATGAGGATATTAGTTCTCTAAAAATAAAATTATAAAATTTAAAAATGGAACTCAAAAAATGTTTGACATAGGTAAAGTGCAATATATGCTTGGGTTCGCCAGCGTATATTATTTCGTTTCACATATATTACGATTTTTGAGTAAATATCTCTATTTCTAAATGATAGAGTGAGAAAGTCCGTGCGAAGTTGCGTACAATTTGTTTAGTATAGTACAGAAACTGCTCATGGGTACAGTAAATCCTGTTCGTGGTATCCCTGTTATAGAAACGTTCTTTATAGCTAATTTATTGGTCATTTGGGATTTTTACGTAGTATTTTCTTGGATTACGTTCTTTTAATCGAGTCATTTTTAGAGATTTTTGAATACATTTTAGACATTATTTTATGTTGAGTAAGTATAATTCTATTTACAATAGATATTTTATAAATGCAATCATACTAAACATATTTTTTTAAATCACGCGGTTTCTGGTATGAAACGATAATGTAGGCAGTGAACTTGTATTATCTTTTCCTGTCTGGTTGTAGAACACACATTCCTGTTGAGACACTACAGCTAAGTTAGAGTGTGTTGAGTTAGGAGGGAATAGCTTTTCTTATAAAGCACATATTTGTAAATAGATATTAAATTTAAAAGGATGCAAAAATTTATTTGTAAATAGATATTAAATTAAAAAGAATGCAAGAGTTTATTTGTCACAGGCTTTTTTTTGTATGAATTTTAATTTTCTTTCCTTTTAAAAGTGCGTGTTTGTTTTAATCTCAAGCATTCATTACGAGTCTTTGTTTTAATTATTAGGTCGTTTCTTGTAAATTTGAAGCATTTTTTTTTAGAATTTTTAGGTCATTTAATAGTTCATGTTTTGATCATTTCTAGATCATCAATGTCTGAACTCTAGTCATGAGCATAGTGGTATTTGGTGAGAAACCATTTAAGGAAAAAGTTTCGTAAAATGTCAAGAGAAATAGACAAGAACGGCTGAAACTACCATGAGCAAAAAGTACAATACGAATATAGATAACCAATATTGCCATTACCTTACGTTGTAGGCAAGAAACTGTGCCTATACCTAAAAAAACACTCCGTACTTAATCCATTCTCACTATATGCACACTTCCTTATCCTTGTACACTTACTTCAATTCAACAGCATCAATACACCGAGTCATAAAAGCTATTTTATTCTTAAAACTCTTAATGTTTATCTTTTTCACACATTCATCTACAATATCTAGCCACGTCTTACATGGCCTACCCCATCCTTTTGATCCACACACTTTACCTTCATATAGTGGATTCATCTCTCGATCCACACTCATCCTCTCGAAATGCCCCAACCAACGTAAGACGCTTCTTTCACATTGACATATTGAATTCAATTTTAAACCACACTCCTTCAGCACCCATTCATTACTGACCATACTGTTCATTCTGACTGTCCATACGAGTTTCTCCACATATATATCTCTTAGATATATCATTTCAACCGCATTCACTTTGATCTTACGTTTCTCCTGACAAACCCATGCTTTGCACCTATGAAACAATGTTGGCACGAACAGAATTGTATATGCTGTATAAGGTAGAAAATTAAACTAAATATATATTCCGGAGCAATATTTTGTTTACTTTCGCCAAAAAGTTTTTTTGGCGTGAAAATTATAAAAAAGAACTAACTTTGACTCACTCTCCATTACATCCCACCTCAAGGTACTGGTAGATTTATATTCCACATTTGTATGTAATAAATAAAAAGTAAACGAACTGTAGCAAAATTGTTTGATGTATATAACACCTTTTTATTATAAATTTAGAGGCAATTTTTTAGCAATTTCGATTATTTTTTTGTTTTTCTTAGAAATATATTATTGAAGTAGGACTGTAGGGGATGCAAGAAAAGGTCATTGGCTTTAGTCTACTATTTTTATAACGAAACTTTTTTGTTAAAAATAAATAAAATATTACTCCAGCAGAAACATAAGAGATAAGCTTTCTTCACGTGGTGATATTAACAATTATGGAATATTTGTCACTCATGAGCATAAAGGCATTCGATGATAAACGTTTAAATAAATAAATGAAGTTATAATTAAATTACAGGACACCTTTGACAGATATTCAAGAAATGTTGATATCACAGAGTGAAGAAAATAAAAACCATATGTTTTTATTGGAGAAATTTTGATTTATTTTGACCCAAAAAAGCTTTGATACAAAAACTGCAACTATACTTCCTAAAAACCATTTTTCCTACACTCTTAACTATTTGAAATTTAATCAAGATATTTATGATGAGAAGTGTTGCTTGGAGGAAATACAACCGCAATACACTGGATAGATGAGGATGACTACAATTTAAAATCATGATATGTGAAAAATAATATACTAGTAACTTTTTAAACTTTTAAATAGAATCTTTACAATATTTTCTCGTGAATGTGTGACTTCATTGTACAATTTGTAACGCGGCAAAAACCATTATTCCAGTGACTTCTGTGATGGCTGCTTCATTTGGTAGATGAGTTCCTCAAGTTTGAATATTATGTTGATGGGTATATTACAACATAAATAATTTTGAAGATTCTAGGGATTCTTTGTCTTAGTATTTTTCTTAGAGGTCAGAAAAGGGAAAGAGACTTTTCAACTTCCCGAGTCAGAATGGGATCGCCCTTGAGATGCGTCCAAAATTCCGACTATATGAGTGTTTCAAAACTCTGTTTTAACACTGTTGCTACTGTCGGTATTGCAGTAATGGCTCATAATTCTCGAATTTGATGAAGTGCTTGTAATATTTCGTAATATTTGACTATTTTACAGAATCACCCACGATCCTCAGAGACATATTTGTGACCCTCGTTTGGATCATGACCCTGGATTTGTGAATTACTGGGTTAACAGATGGAAGCACTCAAATTATTAAAGTTAAAACAGGACTTTACCCCCTTTTCCCTTGTACTCTTCAAATACTCTTGAAACCGGATCGAAGTTCAAATTGTTAATTCTTTGTTAGTGGTTTTATGTTTAAAAAATATTATATTGTGGTTATTTATATAATTTTATGCACCTATGCATCCTATTTAACCCCAAAATTAAGGGTAGTTTACTGAGTGGCAAAAAGAGAAAAAGTTATTTTTCTCATAATCCGCTCCGAATATTTTGATTAAATTTAGTATCTAAGACTTTTTAACATAACCAACAAAATAGAAATTTTCATTTTTCCATAAAATTTCCAATTTTTATCATATCTTAGTAAATATTTGAGATATGAAATAATCTTACGTTTTAAATATCTTGTAGTATTAAATATAAACTCTTTTGTTTGAAATGTATGTTTATAAAATCAATAGTTTATGTGTTATAAGTCAATATATATCTTTTATTCAAGTCTGCCAATTAAATTTATTGTTATGCTCTTTGGTGGACTGGTGGACACATATGTTCCTCTTTTCTTAATGGTTTTGTAATAGTGTATATATTATTTGATATATGCCCTTTGGTAGAATGGGAAGTTTCTTTTACTTAGTTATGACCCTTAGGAAAGAGAAATATTGTGATCGTAGAAAAAAAAATCAAACACGAGAATTGGTTAATGTCCTCGTTTCCTAATCCCCTGACCCCCGAAAAGTGGTTTTCTCGATGCATCTGTTCGTCTCTTTGCCTGTATATAGCTCTGACTAGAGCCGAAACCAATTTTACCATTCGGGTTAAAACTTTGTAGCTATTGTTTTAATAAGGTTTTTCCGATGAGTTTTTAGAATTATATATATAAAATTAATGGTTGTTTACTGAACGACAAAATAAGATCAAATCTTTTTTCTCAAAATCCACTATAGTGATTTCAATTAAATTTTGTATCTAGGCATTGTTTAACATTACAAACTAATTTTCAATTCTTGTTTTATCATTTAAATGAATTTAAGGGCACTTAGAATAAGCAGAAATTTCCAATTTAGATCATATATCCGCAACTATTTTAGATATGAAATAGCTTTATCATTTTAAACTTGTATTACTTTTTTAACTAAAAATATTCTAATTTGTAATATATTTTTACAAAACCAATAGTGTCTAGCAATTATATATATATATATATATATATATTTATGAAGTACTTAGTCATATGAAATTGATTAGTATGCTCTTTAGTGGACAGAGATGATCCTCTTTTCATTTTCCCTGGATATCTTCTTTTCTGTAAGTCCTGGATTTGATTGCCTGTGGTACCATAGGTATTTTTCTCGAAGGGGAATTGTTCATTTGATTGCCATTTTCTGTTTATTTAGCTTTAAGCTAAGGTCAATACGTCTACTGGCACCATCTTATCATAATTATTATAAAACATCATCTCATCTAGACAAAGTAACCGAACCTACATGATTCCTCAGCCTTTAGAAGACGGTTACACATCCGTCACGGACAGTAGAAGACCAGAAATGTCTAGTCAACAAACCCTGGTCTTATATGATTAAAACCAAGTTTTTTTTATTTTATTAAGGAGACGCAAGAAAAGGACAGTGTGTTTGTATTTTTATGACTTTTTTTTTGCTAAAATAAATAATAAAATACTCTATTACAAAGATAGAGTTTAAATTTATTTATCATAACTTGTGAATGTGTGGAATACCAGGCCTCCACCGTGGTTTGGATTCCACTTTAAACTGTAGTTCCTCCATTTCATCTAAAAATCACCCTACCACTACACATGCGTAAGTGCGTATTACCCAAACGGGTAGTAAGACGCGGTGCTAATATTGCTAGTAAAAACAATTTTCTTTACATGTTTATTTCAACAGTTCCTAAATATCTATCATGAGCAAAGTGGCATTAGATGAGATATTTTTCAAACTAAAGAAAAAGTCATTAAATTCCAGGACACCATTTACAGATATTCAGGAAATTTTGAGGTCACCGTGTGAATAAAAGTAAATTCTATGTTTGTACTAGAGCAATAATTTATTTATTTTTGCAAAAAAAAAAAATGTTTTGCCATAACAACTGCAAAAAACACTAACTTTTTCTAGCATATCTTTCCATCCCCCCTGGAATGGACCAAACACCCTTGAAAGATTTCCGTTTATGAACACGAATGTGTTATCAATTATTAGTAAAGTGCATTCAACACAAAATTTGAACGTCTAACTATCGCACATTTGCTGAAAAAAAAAGTTTCAAATTTCCTAGAAAAAATAAAAAGCTATTTCTTAAAATTAATTTAATTTGAAGCCTATTTTTCTAACCATAGAGATTGGATTTTTTTTTTTTATCACCAACTTTTGTTAACTGTGCGTGCCAACTGCATATATAATGAAACATACTTAAATAAGGTAGGGGGGAAGAAGGGAGTAGCTTAGAAGTGATTTACCCACATATGAGTGGAAGGAGAGTGAGAGATTATCTAGCTAAAATCACCCTTAGTTAGACCCAAAAGGGGTTTTAATCCCGATATCCCCGTAATCTAACAGGCCAGTCAAAAATGAGGATGACGCCCTAGACCATGCGGTCACTGGAGTGGGCTTAAAAGTAATTACTTTTTACATAAAGATGAAGACAGCGTTACATTTTATTCCTCTGTGTTTTTGGTTTTTCATTGTGGCCCTTTGATCAAACGAGTTTCACACGACTTTTTTTTTGACACCACGTCCTTGCTACCCGTTCAGTTTATATACTTATGTATTAATGACGATAGTGATTTTAGGGATTAGGAAGGTTATATTTAGAGGAAGTGTACCCACATTTGCGTGGAGGGAAAGTTGAAAACTACTCTGTAAAAACCACCCTGAACACACCAAACCAAGATTCGAATCTCTATCTCTCCATCATCGGCAGTCTAGTCTAGTTTAGTCTAGTCTAGTACTAGAATAACGCGTTAGACCAAGCAGCCACCAAAGTGGGTGACACGACTGATCTAGAACAACAGTGCACACTTCTCTCTGACGATAATAGTTGCCCTCTATTGTTTCAGGTTTCATCTGTGACGGAACCAGAGTCTTTTCGCTTCAATTTCCTGCTGTGAGCCAAGGTAGACAAATTGCAATGCTGCTAAGCTGATTATCATAATAGCTTAGCTATGCGGTGTTTATGACTTATGAAGAAAAGAGGGAAGGTAAAGGGGAAGATATAGTCTTAATGCCCGTATCACACGACACTAGCTCGTACTTGAAATCCAGTGTGCTAGCTATCACTAGCTAGCACGTCATCATCTAGCGTCGTGTGAATCAGAAAAAGTATACTAGTTCTGCCACTTGGTACTGGCTACCATACTACAGTAGCCCCGTGGCTTCTTTGGTGCTGACTGACAGCTCACAGCTGACTTCTGGCAGTCAACATTTAGGGTATACACCTAAGTTTTGACCTTCAAAAGTGATATCTGCTAAACACATGTTTTTGCAGATCATATGGTTCGGTGTAAAGATACATAATTTGGTCTGGTAACTTTTCAAAGCCATCAGTTGTCAGCTGTGAGCTGTCAGTCAGCACCAAAGAAACCATGGGTCTACTGTAGTTGTTAGGATAGAACACGTGCTATTTTCGTACTAGTTTCGACACTAGTCTGTGTAATTCAACCAATCAATGTGCGATGAGACTGTTGTGTAGAGAAATGGTATAAATTTCGCCAACATGGTCATCGGATGTGATTTTGTTGTTTGCAGAAAATTATTCTAAATATCCTTGTTTATATAATACCAAATTAGCACAAAGTGACAATATATTTAATATATATAAATTTAATTTAAAACATGTCATCTAAAAATGACAAACTGTGTTCAAGACCCCATTTTAATCTAAATAAACTTGATAGAATGCCAACCTTGGGTGGGTTTTTTTTCAAAATATAAAGTGTGCGTAGGCCTAAAAAAGAACATTTGTGTATCAATGATACTGTACTTGGACACCCATGGGCTTAGGGGCCTCTGACCACATTGTAAATAAACGAAAACAAATTTAGGGAGATACTAAACGTTAGTGTCACCCCGAATGTATCCTGTCTTTCCCAACCAGTCCCGTGTCCATATTATTTTTCCTACTCTTCCTCTCATGATTTTTAATATCTTTATTAGTAATTAATGCAGCTGTGCACCCAAAATTAATCTCTGACGTTCGATAAATATTTGCACTAGAACCTAGTACCAAACTAGAAGCGTGTGAATACTCTAGTCTAGTTTCCATTGTACTAACTAATGTACAGATAGATCTAAGCGCTAGCTAGCACACTTGATTTATAATACAAGCAACTGTCGTGTGATAGTAGCTTTGTGACCTGGCTGTCTAGGGGTAAGGTGTCAGACTTCTGTACTGGCGGCCGGGGTTCAATCCTTGGTCCCGGCACAGATTTATCTGATTACCAAACCCTTCTTTCACCTCTAACAAGACGTGTATTAATCACAACTTGTGAATGTGGGGAATGCCAGGCCTCCACCATGGTTCGGATTCCACGTTAAGCTGTAGGTCCTCCATTTCATCTCACAATCACCCTACCATTACACATTAGCGTTAGTGCGTGTAACCCGAACGGATAGTAAGACGCGGTGCTAATAATAATAATAATAATAATAATAATAATAATAATAATAATAATAATAATAATAATAATAATAATAGCTTAACCCATGGAAGTTCGACACTGCCTAGCCCTCAATACATTCCACCTGACAAGTGGGGGTAAGAAATTAATAATGATCCAAATATTTTTCTGGTTAATTTTGGACGTGAAGTCCGAACTCGGAATCTTGGACGTGTACTGTATACCTTGAACTTAGGTCAAAGACTCCGGAACTGGGAAGGTGGGGTGGGGGGAGAAGGCTTGATCTTTTATTGTTTTCTAGGGGAAGGGGAGGGGCTGGGACTATCTTAAGCCCCATTCCCTTATCACCCCAATAATTATTTATATTTAAAACAGAAGGTGAAATCTACGAAGCTTTGCTTGATTAATTTTAGCACCATGTCATACTACCCATTCGGGCTATATGCTTATGAAGTCTACTAATTACGTTAGTCTCTTAGGGATGTGGAAGGTTGAATTTAGAAAAGGTATACCAGTATTTGCATAGACGAGCAAGTGGAAAAACATTTAGGGAAAACCACACTAAGTACACCCGACTGGGATTCAAAAACAAATATCTTAGTCATCGGCACTCAAGTCTATTGCAATAGTAATGCATTGAACCAAGTGGCCATCGACGCAGGTAGTTTTGTTATACTAATTATTTTTTTGCAAAAAAAAATATTTTTTATATTTAACTCATGTTTCCTTCCATCCCACTTAAAAGGCCACTTATAGAACTCTTTGTGCTCTCTGCCACCTAGGGTCTTAGTCATTATTATTATTATTATTATTATCATTAGCACCGCTGTCTTACTACCTGTTCGGGTTGTACGCACTTACGCTAATGTGTAATGGTAGGGTGATTGTGAGATGAAATGGAGGATCTACATCTTAACGTGGAATCCGAACCACGGCGGAGGCCTGCCATTCCACACATTCACAAGTTGTGATTAATACACGTATTGTCAGAGGTGAAGGGAGGGTTTGGTAATCAGATAAATCTGTGCCGGGACCGAGGATTGAACCCCGGACCTCCAGAACAGAAGTCTGACACCTTACTCCTAGACCACCAATGAATGTAGATACCTTAGATAGGATTCAGCAATGTCTAAGATTAAGGGGGGATGAGAAGAACGTGAATTAAAGCACAAGTGTTTTTTTTCTTCAGTTTTTATAGCAAAATTCTTTTTTTTAGTCAAATTTAATCAAATCTTGTTCCAACTCAAACATAGAGCTTAATAATGTATTCTTGTGATCATAATAACAGTTATTGAATACCTTTTATTAGCATAGTGGTATTAGATGATAAACATTTTGAATAAAGACGAAAATTTGTCATTAATTTCCAAGACACCCTCGAAAAATATTCAAGAACTGTTGAGTTCACCATGTGGAGAAAATTAAACTCTATGTTTGTATCGAAGCAATATTTGATTTATTTTGCCGAAAATCTTTTAAAAAATGAAAACAGATTTTTTTTTTACCTTTTATCGCGTTCCCTACTTGCCCACCTAAAGCGTTTTACCGGACTATAATATTTTTAAATGTAGAATAAAAATGAACAAAGCTACACAATCACTAAAATTCTAGAATGAAATGTAGGAAATGGCTCCAAAACATCTAGAGGTGAGGAATATTTATGATTATTTTGGTATATTTTGAATTTAATGATTGTAACTATGGCAAAAGCGTTAAATAATTTAAACTTATGTTGTTGTTTTTTAAAAACAAACCATAGCAATTATATTATTAATAATAGACAAACACCTTCACAAGTGGGCACGAAATTTAAAGACAAGTTCATATATTAATCTTGTTTTCCTGTGAGGGGGAGGTCGGGGCTCGTTTTACGGTAGGATAAACTAAGAATTGTTTTTCCCTAAATGGTTTCCCACTCTATTTCCAAGCAAATGCTGGTATATTTCTCCTAAATTCTATCTTCTTCCTTCTTACCTCCACATCGGTGATCGCATGCTCTAAGGCGCTAACGGTCAAATGCACTGAGGGTGGTTTTCCATTCTCCCTCAATGAAAATGCTAATACACTTCCTCTAAATTTAACCTTTTCAATACCTAACACATTGTTGTAATTAGTACATAGGCGTGTAACCTAAACGGTTAGTAAAACACGATGTTAAAAATATTAAAGCAACTTGATTAATAGAAGATAAATACAAGGATATTTTTTCAATGCTACTTACTTCGTATTAATTATATTTCCCTATAAAGATGGTTTTACTATGAAGCCATTACTTTATATCTCCACTACATACGTGTGGATGACCATGTCTTCAGTGTATTGACTACTTTTCTTAGCTTCAGGGTATTCATATCCCCTCTCAAACCAATGCTCTACCCCCACCCAATGACCTCCCCCTATGTCTTCAGTGTATTGACTACTTTTCTTAGCTTCAGGGTATGCATATCCCCTCTCAAACCAATGCTCTACCCCCACCCAATGACCTCCCCCAATGTCCTTGAACTCCACAACAAGACTTGTGTACTTACTGTTATCTCTTGCCAGGTATCTTTCGCTGAAAGGGGTGAAAAGACCTCGCGAGCCAGCCCAACGAAATAATACTTTCCCATTGGTTGACGAGGGGATGTCCGTCACAGAAGGTGTCGTCACAGGGGTGATGGTGGAGGCATTAGTTGACAGTCAGTCCGGTTCTTGCAAGGAGGTACTACGACAACAAGGTCTTCTGGCAGATAAGACGACAGCTTTTGACCCCCAGGAGGAAGACGAAGTGGAAGGCGATAACATGACCCTGAAGAGTTACCAGCAGTTATTACATGGAGGCGGTGGACAAAACTTTCAGGTGGTCTTCAGTCAAGAGGCAGCTTATGGGAGCAGTTATCTGGAGTGCAGGTACATCATAAATACTTTTGATATTAATAAACATGTGCGCCAAACAAATGTTATGATTGGACCTCTGACAAGACATCTTGTGAATGTGGGGAATGCCAGGCTTCCACCGTGGTTCGGATTCCACGTTAAACTGTAAGTCCTCCATTTCATCTCACAATCACCCTACCATTATTTACACATTAGCGTAAGTGCGTATAACCCGAACGGGTAGTAAGACGCGGTGCTAATAGTAATAATAATAATAATAATAATATGATTGGACCGTTTAGAAACCAAGTAGTTTAAGTCAATTTGTATTACAATAGTATTTCAATTTGCTTACCATAAATATTTTAGTGGCCAAAATATTTAAGTCAATAATAATAAAATTATTTTATATATATAGTCCATTCGCAATAGGATTTGTGGTAGTTGAAAGCTATCAAAAGATATGAAGACTGTTTAAAGATAAACATAATTAGATGCAAATTGTTTATTGATAAAGATTTAACTACCAAAAGTGACAAAAAATAATATTGCAGATCACATGATTTGGTGAATGGATACATGAGAGTAGAACTGGTAGATTTTATTAGATGTCAGTTACCACCACTCCCATGGCGAATGGTCAATAGATGGCAGTTTCATAGAATTAAATAAACTTTTAAACTAATAAATAATTTTAAAAATTATTCCATCTCCAATAAAACAAACTCAATGTAAAAACCAGGTTGGGTAGATTGAGGTTAGTTTTTATCTAAATAGCTTACCACACTACCTACATGCAAACGTGGGTACATTTAATCTTTAATTATACCTTACTAGTACCTATTATACTGGAATAATGAACGCGTATGGCCAGAAAGGGTGACACAATAGTATTTTTATACCAATCTTGAAGGGGGAAAAAAAATCATAAGTTTTGTAAACCTATAAAGCTGTTTATATATAGGGTATTTAATTAATAAGATCGGGAGTACTGAGGGTGGTTTTTCCGATCTTGTTTCCCCACTCCACGCAAATGCGCACACACTTAATCTAGATTCAAACTTCCTTATCCCTAACTCTGTAGTTACATTAGAACGTAAGCGTATAAACCACATGGGTCGTTAGACGTGGTGCTAATAATTAAAAAATTAATAAGAATTGTACAGATTTTTTTGGGTGACTAATGCAATGTACTTACGCTATTTTGAAACTTTCAAAAATGGTAATATCAATACTGGTTAGAAATCATTAAAAGCTTAGTTTCTTAGCTTTCAAAAACAAACTCATGTTAATTCTATATAAAAAAAAGTGTATAATGTTTGTTTGGAAGAGAGGTTATATTGCTTTATTTCTAACCACTTATTATTTATTACCTGTCCGTTGTGTACGCATTCCAATCATGCTTTTGAATAGAAATTATAAAAAAAATATTTAATGGTAATTTACATACATTTGCAGAGAGAAAAAGAGAGAGAGATAGAAGGAGAGAAAGAAAGAGAGTGGAAAATCACTTTAAGAAAAAAATACCATCAGTAGACAATCCAGGATTCAAACCCAGACCTCTTAACCAGGAAACCAGACTTTATGATAGTCATGTTTTGTCCTAGTATTCAACGATGCGGGTAACTCATAAGTGACTACATATATAAGATAATTTATATTATTGACCAAACCTATCAAAATGTATAATAAATGGTTGCTTTCTGCCAATGATAAATGGACTAAAAGCGTGCTACGTTTATTTATGAAAATGTTATTGATCTCTTAAAAGATATTAGGGTAAATGTATCAAATTATGAAAATATATAAATTTTTTTAAAACGATGAAAACAACAGTTTATGTACATATTCAAAGATTTATTGGAAAGCTGGGCTCGTGGATTAAAATTACTTTGGGGGAGATGGAGATAAAATTTGAATCGTGATTGAGCAGGGAAGTCATGATAATGTAGCACTCTAATCAACTAAGAGGTCACCCTTAAAGTACGTAAGGATTTTGG
>CABFOW010002066.1:32316-42393 GCA_902141385.1 Timema californicum | reverse complement strand
GGGGGGGGGAGGATTCAATATTTCTTACGATGTGTGGAAAGGGGTGGCGGTGGGGGAGAATCCATCTTACCTGAGGTTTTTCATCAATGTTAATGGTAAGATAAAATCGATTAAAAAATGACAAAAAAATCTTGGAATGTTTCATTTTCATTATATGATTAACCTTACTTTAGTAGTTTTAAAACTTAGCTCGTATCAAGACGTAATGTAAGGAGAAGGTTTTGTGCGATTTGCGTGAAGAGAATAAAGGATGTAAGGCAGGATAATTCGCAGAGAGTGGAGATTCATAATCAAAGACATACGCAATTTTATTTTATTTTAATTCACAAGTTGTGATTAATACACGTCTTGTCAGAGGTGAAGGAAGGGTTGGGCAATCAGATAAATATGTGCCGGGACTGAGGATTGAACCCCGAACTCTCAACACAGAAATTCAACACCTTACCCCTAGACCACCAGGTCACCAACCAAAATAAATCAAAAGATTTTATATAATTTAAAGGGATATATATCAAAAACGTTTTTAATTTTGTAAACAGTGCATGAATATAATCGTTCTTGGAGATCACATGGTTTGACAAATGGATGCATGATATATTTGCTAGATGTCATGCCCTCTCCTACCGAAGATAGGGTATAGCAAGCTTTTTTTTTTTGTTTCCACTTTGGTGCATCTTAAAAATGATAGGGACATAGTGGAGCCAACAAGGTAATATTATAGGCTTCCAAACTAAAAGGAATGTACATATATAATGTTTATAACAACTAAGAAAGTTGACGATTCTTGATTAAAGATTTACAAAAATCACCTAATGATTTGACACATGGGCTCAGTAGGTAGCATATCTTTCTACTTATTCGTGGGTCATTCATTATTATTTAGCACCACGTCTTACTACCCGTTCAGTTTATACGCTTTAAGTACTAATTACTCTAATGGATTGGGAATTGGGAAGGTTGAATTAGAGGAAGTGAACCCGCAATAGCGTGGAGGGAGAGTGGTAAACCATTTAGGAAAAACCACCCCCAGTTCACCCAACCGAAATTCGAACCTCGATCTCCCCATCCTCGGTGGTCGAGCTCAACACGACTATTGCGTTAGCCAACTACACCACCGAGGCGGGTGTCAGCCATTCGATTCTAGACAGGGCTGAAATTGTTTACGCTTGTTAAACCGGGGTCTCCTCTTTGATAACGATAATTTAATGGCTGGAGGGCAGGATGTTGTCACTTTTATAGAGTTAAAAATTGGTTTATAAGCCGATTGCTGATATGATCAGTTAAGAAAGTGCAAGATTCATATCCAATATATATAAAGCGAGAGAGAGATTAATCTAATTTTTGTAAATTTCTATTAAGAATAGATTTAACTCGCTACTGTAATGACTAATTTTACATTTAATTTAAACAATAAAATATTAAAAATTGTTAAAAAGTGAAGCCTATTATCACTAAGATTAGTTAAAATATTGAGTATATTTAAGATAAAAAGGAAAACTATTACTATACCAAGATATTACTCACAGTTGATGATTTTTTCCATGTGTCTGTTTTTCAAATTATGCGCCATTATCATAAGATACCTTCATTCTTAGAACGACTGTAAGTTGGACTTTGACTGTCTAACCCCCTGTTGTTCCAATATGTAAATAAATACACATTTCCCACAATGTCGGCCCCTTTTCACCTTCATATCCCTTTCTCCATGATTTATAATAAATGCCTCACATCAAGGACTACGTGGATTAAAGATAAAACTTGTCAGATTAGGTTTATCAGGGGCTAAGAGGTCAGGGGTTAGAATCCTGGCTGATTTTACCATAGGTTTTTTTTTCAATATAATATTTCAATCCCTCCATACTATCCCCCACTCAAATTAAGAGTAGTTTTTACTAATTACTGACTTTTGTAAGTTTGATATATTTTGAAAATTGCTTTAATGATTTTGTATAAAATGGACCATTTTTAGGGAGTGTTTGACACTATAAATACTATTGTAGCCTTTTATTTAAGGGAAAATATTTTCTTAAAAGTTTGTTTGCCAATGAACAATTTTTGAAAACTCATAATTAAACAAAATGTTTTTTCAATTTATTTTTGTTTAATTTATATTTTGATAGCAGGCCTATTTAGTACAACTCAAAATAATGTTTGTTTTTCTGATGAAATCTAATTAAGGGGAAGATTACAGTACTATGGAGTTTGTATGCGAAACATCCTTCATAAAAGGCTAAAGTATATTAATTAGTACAGTAATAACAAATTTATCGCACTAAAATGCTTCAAAACAGATTATTACTTCACGGGGCGTTTCTTTGGAATTGTAAATTTATATTTAAATATATTTATCGATCTAAATTACAAATTTCAATCCTGAATAATAGAAAAATTTATACAATATCGTTATAAAATCATATATTTTTATTTTAAATGTAGGTTTAGAGTAAGTACATTTTTACTGACTCCGACTATACCCAATTATGCTTCCGACTCCCCAGACCTAGTAGTTGACTGATATTTGTTTTTAGAAAATACTACCATAAACCTTATTAAACCACAGGGGAAGTTTATACAGTAAAGTCATACAAATTTTTAATTTTTTTAGAATTTTAAACACATTTTATAAAAATAATTTGCTCGCAGATCTTCTTGCGGACAGCAACACACCTATCAGGACAGCATGCACCAACAACAGCCGTACGAGGTCCACAACACTCAATCCAATGACCTTCGAGACAGCCATCCTCACCAGGTTGGACACAACCCACCCACAGACAAGGAGGACAAAGTGTTTAACTGGCTACCCGACACTCGAACCCCGTGTTCTTCAACCTACAGTGGCGGCGGTAGTGGTAGAACCGCAGCGCCAGTATCCGTGCAGATACAGCTGCCGTCAAGTACCACCGGTGAGTTTTAGCAACAGGCATGCCAACTCTCTAGTTTTAAAGAAATTTAGCATTTATTTTAATATTTTAGCACCGTGTCTTACTACCTGTTCATTATACACCTATCTACTAACTACACCAGTTGGTTGGGGATTAGGGAAGGCTCAATTTAGAGGCAATGCACAAGCATTTGCGTGTAGGAAGAGAGTGCCCACTTGGAATCGAAATCTTATCTCCCCATCTTTGGAAGTCTAATCCAACAAGAAATCAGTGCGTTAGTCCACGCGGCCACCGAAACTGGTAAGATTAGCTCATCTATTTTAGGAGAGGCAGGACTTATTTTTTTCTTAATTTTCCTACTTTTGAGGAAAAACTCCTAACTTTTGACCTCCAGGAGAAAGAAACCGTTTGGTTTGTAGGGGTTTAAGTGTGGATCTTCCCTTTTGCTGGTAAGTTAGCAAAATAGAATATCGTATCATAATGTGACACGCTGTTTGAATAAATTTGGTGTATGCCCAAACGCTTGTACAGTATCTTTGAACTTCAATAGTTATAAAATTGTTTTTGGAAGTAGTGTTATAAGGAACTACTGTATTTCCAATTATAATAGGCTAAATTTAAACGTTTGTTAAGGTGCGGCACAAGGGAGCGTGAGTAGTTTTACAGATTTTATAGCATTATATTTTGTTGGTCAAAATAAATCAAACATTTCTCCAATAGCAACATAGACTTTAGTTTTATGCACATGCTAGTATCAACCGATCTTGAATATCTGTCGAGGGGGTCCTGCAATTTTGTCAAAAAAAATTTCTCCTTATTTAAAAAGTTTTGACAAAATTCCGGGACACACTCGACAGATATTCAAGATCTGTTGATATTATAATATGCAGAAAACTAAACTCTATGTTGCTACTAGAGAAATATTTGATTGATTTTTGCCAAAAAATGTCAGTTCTATAAAAACTGTACTAATATGTTCACTCCCTTCGGCCGCACCTTAAGCTATCCTTGTGTTACCCTATACAAATCCTGATGTTGAGTGAGGATTCTCACAAACATCAAACTATATTACTGACAACAGGACCTTTCTCTCTGAGGCATCCATCAGAGGCATGCTGCTGTCAACCAAAATGGTCTTAAATATTACAACTATCAGTGTAATGCAGTATCATTCACAAAGAATTTCATCAGGAAAGGACATGGGAGCCCATAATTTGTACTTGACTAGACTCAAAGAAGAGAAGAGAATTGAGGCAGAATGGAAGAAACAAGAGCAAGAAGATAAAGAGAAAATTAAAAACAAAGTGAAGAGTATAAAGCATATAAGAAAGTTTTTGGAAAAGAATTTGCAGAAAACTAAAGAGAAAATGCAAATAGAAAACCTGATAGAAAATCAAGAATCAGAAGCTTAAGAAGAAGTTCAATCTTACAAGTAGTTAGTGGCAGATTAACAATGCCATTTAAAGCAATGATCGGAAAGGTTTGAATATAGCTCAAACTACGCTAGAAGCTCCGAAAAAAAATTGTAAGAAAGTGAGACTGCTTTTGAGAAAATAAGAAACAAACAAAATCAAATTCAAAATAAGAAAATAACAATGTTGGACTACTTTATTGCAAGTCAATATGAATCAAAGAAACCCAAAAACAACTGAATGAATGATTAATTTTTTGTGTGTGCATATAACCCTAACGAGTAGTAAGACGTAGGGGTAAACAAATTTTTTCTACTATGTTGTTTCACAGATTATTTTTTAAATATATTTTATTTTTAGGTTGAAGACAGTCATCTCTTGATAATGAACATCATTATTATTACTATTTTGTTTCACTATAATTATTTCCAGATTTGGATTTGTAATGAAATGAAAAAGTAAAATAAATACTGTACTAAAGAAAAAATAAATTAATGAGGGGAGAGGTGGGGGCGAAGGAGGATTGCAAGGGGTTGATGATGGTTGAGCATTCCTCCTTTATTCTTTTATAAAATACTTTTTCTTATTTTTTGCTACAAGCCCAATAACATAAAAACATTGTTCTTAGTTAAAATGTTGTTTTTAATTATTTTATTTTGACACTATGAGGTGAACATAGTGTTTTTAACCTGTCCTACTTTTTAAAAAATCAAATTGGACGTCCTACATTTCCTACTTTTATGACACCCAAAATATGCTATGAGGCCTGGAGAGTAGGAAGAATAGTTTTATGAAATGCAAAAAGAATATTTTTTTTAGTCAACATTGAAACTTATTTATTGATGCTATTTTATAGATATTATTATATATATCAAATGCTAATTATATATATCACATTACTTGTAGTATGAATATATATGAAAGTAGTTTTACTAACGTTTGTGACTGTCATTTACTTTTCTTACCAGAATATATTTATAGCAGAAAGATATTTACTGCAAACCCACCTCTTGGCGTAGTTGACTAACGCGCTAGTCGTGTTGAGCTCGACTGCTGAGGACGGGGAGATTGAGGTTCGAATCTCGGTCGGGTGAACTGAGGATGGTTTTTACTAAATGGTTTTCCACTCTACCTCCACGAAAATGCGGGTTCACTTCCTCTAATTCATCCTTCACAATTCCTAATCCATTATCGTAATTAGTACTTAAAGCGTATAACCCGAACGGATAGTAAGATGCGGTGCTAAATAATAATAATAATAATAATATTTACTGCAAACATTGACTGAAAGTAGATATTTAAACATATTATGACATAAATAAAGTAACTTTTATTTGCTGTGAAATGAGGTGCTCCTTATTAAATTTTAATTTTAACATAGTTAGCTAATTTTTATAAAGTGTTGATGTTAATTAAAAGTTCTTGGAGTTTAAATAAATACTTTATTTTTTATCTATTTGACGTTCACATATTGAACCAACTGAATATATAAATCACATCATGACTTACAAACTATCGTAATTCTAGGACAAACCCATCATCTTGTCTTCTTATCGTTAACTCATCACTTTTAAAGGATAATTTTCCATTTCACAAAAATTCAAAATCTAGCTTATGCCTCTAATCAAACCGAATACCTTTAATTCTCAAAGTTCTTGAATATGGTTTAGTTGACACTTAAAATTCCAGAGATTCAATTGACGTGTATTCGTTTTGGAGCTAAGCTTAATATATTGAAATAAAAAAAATTAAGAAAACTCTAGAAACATACCCGAGTGAAATAGGAAGGTCTAAGTCTCGAAGAAAGAATCCAAGCTTTGCTACCAATTGCGGTTGCTTTGAATTATAAATTAGTCGAGTGTACTTCTGGCCAAGAACTGAGAACGTCTGACATTGTTCTCACGTTGAAACTTGAATGAGGCGAAACCATCGACGTTGACGTCTATAAGTGGGCGTCTGTTCCTTGTTTGATGGGCGTGCTTTTGGTATTCAAAAGGTTGGAACTATGTTTTTGTGAGGGTAGCTATACATAAATAAATTATATATTAGGGTTATAAATCATCGAGAGCTGGGAAATCAATAATTTGAAACTTTTCATTCAATTATAGTTGATTTTTTTGAATTTTAGTTAAGTAACTGTATTCCTTTTAACAATATCAGTAGGCCTATCTATATAATTATATTGATTACATTTTAATAGATTTATTAATAGTTCTATACATATTTTTATTGATTAAAAAACGATATAAATGCATAGTAAATTAAAATATAAACATCTTTATATATTTTGGTGTAAAATTGAACTCTTCATAAAATATATATTGCAAATAATTTATTTATATGAGAAATAATTATCAAACTTTAGGAAATAAAAAGTACAGCTAAAGAAAATCCCAGTGAAATTAATAAAGACTGATCACGTTAAGGTGGCCGCATGTTCTAAGGTACTACTCTTGCAGTAGACTAGACTAGACTGCTGATGATGGGGAGATAGAGAGGTTCGAATATAGGTCAGTTGTACTGAGGGTGGTTTTTCCAAAATCGTTTCTACTCTCCCTCTACGCAAATGTGGGTACACCTCATATAAATATAGTCTCCCTTGTTCCTAAAACCATTAGCGTAATTAGTAAATAAGCGTATAATACCAACTGGTAGTAAGACGCAGTTATTAATATATATATAACGATTATGAGTATAAAGCTTAAATTAAGGTGCTCAGGGTATGATGTAACCACATTTTCTGAAGGAACCGTGGGAAAATATAATAAAAACATTCCTCGGCTAATTCAGCAAAGATTTGAACACAAACCTATCTGCTATCAGCAAACCAGAATAAATAAACTTGGAGCGTGGTGCGTGGCCCAAACTGTTATCCTGATAAAAGTCATGAACTTTTTTTTTTTTTTCAAAAAAAAAGAGGAAAATGGTCGTAATCTTATTAAATAATCAACTACACAGTTTTTTTTATAATACCAAGCTTGAATTAAGAGGTTTATACATTCCGGTGCTTACAAATAAAAGCATGGTATATATATATATATATATTGAAATAACATGTAGTTTTGGCAATTATTACCACCATACAAACGTGTATAATCTCCGACACGTATAGTTAAGGCCCCCCATTCAACATCCAATAAGCACCTTCAAACACCATTTAAATCCATCTCTATAAACACAATGTTAATGACCTCAGAAAATTAACCGCCCTTTTCAAAGGGCCCACAACTTTGGGAAGGTATTGAGGAATTTAGTTGCGGTTGTGAAATTTCGATCCTTGCATCCTTCAGCCAACCGAGTTATACAGGAAATGTAATAGTGAGTGATGGTGACAGTTAATACATACCTACACAAAACACACACAACCCATATCTTCATCCCTTCTCCTCTTTTACAGTGACCGGTTGGGAAAGGAAATTTATAGCCGTTTTGTTGGCAATAAACCGGGCTGTAAGATGGTAGCATGGTGTCATTACTTGGTGGGTGGATGGGTGGACTGTAAAAGGCTTGAGAGAGAGAAAGAGAGTAAAATGGGGGGAGGGGTTATGAGGAAGGGGGGAGTTTAGGTGACATATTTTATTATGTGTCGTGGTGGTGAGGGCAGACTCGTTAATCAAAATGTGTTACAATGAAGACCTTGCTGAAGTGGCCACACTTAGGCCCTTTAGCCCCATAGCCTTCCTTGTTGATTGATACGTCTCATGCCTAGACGAAGGTTTTCGCGTATCGTCTTTTTATGATAGCATGCATATTTATGTCGCGGTTGAGGTGGTATATAAAACTATTTGTTTGGCTTGTTGGTTATTCAGAGGGGTGTGTGTACCTTACCATTTAATATCCTTAATAAAACGTTATAGTTAATTCCACACTATGTTACAAGTTTATCTATTGCAATTAATTAAATAATAAATTTTTAAAAAAAATTGAAAATTATATACATTATTCATCAATAAATTTATATATATATTTAGGTGATTAAAGTTACCTAATAACTTAATCAAATAAGTACCCTAGTTCCCTAATTATAATGTATATGATAACTGTTTCTTGTGTATACATCGAGAGGAAATAAAGCCAGTTTTTGAATATTTTCTATGAAAACCATAATTCTCCAATACCATTGTATTTATTATAAGTGACAGACTATATTGTTTCTATACAGGATGTATTACACTCCCTGTTAAACTATTTTTTATCCAAGAAGAATTAATTAGTATTATTAAATTTAAATTAATGCATAATAATTCGCTTAGGGTGAAGAAACCCATTGTAAAGCAAAAACATATAGTAAATAAGGTCAGTTTAGGATATTTACGTGGTCATAATTAAACCTTGGGTCCTCCAGTTACATTAAAAAGTGCAGAAAACCATGGTGGTCTTATTGACAATATATATGGAATTTAATCAAAGTTTTTTTAAACTTACATACACTCCTTGTTTTTTATTTAGTTTTATTCATTTTTCAACAAGAGACGCACTAGTTAAACATGAAGTATTCATAGCTTTTAGCTAATTATTAGGTTTTGTTACCAGTGGTTATACTTACATGCAGTAATTACAATTATGTGCTAGATATGAGGAATTTTGAATTTAGAGGAAGTCTACACGCATTAGCGTGTAGGAAGAGTGTAAATTAATTTAGGGAGCCCACCCTTAGTACATATCCCTGGGATTTGAATCCCGATTTACCCGTCATCAGCATTTTAGTATATTTCGATAGTGACGGCTCAAACTATATGGCCACCGAAACAAGTTATTTGGGTTTGTTATAAAGAATGGTCATAATGATGACCATATTTGGTACAAGCATAATTCAATATTTGTAAAAATAAACATTTATTATCCTCTGGCTTACAAAATCATAACTAATATTAACAATAACTATGCAAATCCATAGATTTAGATTTATATTCGTTAAAATGAACTAATTTAATACCTGAGCATCTGGAATAAATCAGGCCCATCAAAGCTGATTTGCGTTTTGTTAGTGTATGTCAGAGGTGGAATCCTGGATGGTTTTTCTGACCTAGTTTATCTTTTTAACTAGTTTCCCAATCTCATTATCATGCAAGTAACATTACTTACCAATTGATAATATTCTTTAACAATAAATTAAATTTTGAAAAGAGCTACATAGTTCACAATACCTAATCTGTCGTACTTGCCTTTAGTTCAATCATTGAAGGTCATATTCCTTGACTCACTAAATAATGACACCATGGAATATCGTGGAAAATTTATGGCGAAAGGTTTACCAAAAGCTTTGTTTTTCAAAGGGTATCTGAAGATATCTGTTAATTTCTTGGAAAAATGCCTTTGCCTTGTTTACCAACATAAACATGGTATCGAGTTTGCCTCGCAATTCAGAAAAGATAACATCTGATATCGTCTTTAGTAGTCCGGCAAAGTGTCCGGGAGCCTATCGCATGACCGATTAACCGGAAAATTTGGTACATGATAATACTTGACTCGCTTCAGTGGCCGCATGGTCTAATGCGTCACTATCGTGTTAGACTGGACTGCTGATGATGAGGAGACATGGGTACGAATCCCGATTGTATATACAGTAACCCCATGGCTTCTTTGGTGCTGACTGACAGCTCACAGCCGACTTCTAACAAGACAAAATTTAGGTATGTACCTAAATTTTGACCGTTAGAAGTGATAGCTGCTAAACATCGTTTTGCAGAGGATATGGTTCAGCATAGGGATACATAATTTAGTCTGGTGACGTTTCAAAGCTTTCAGCTGTCAGCTGTCAGTCAGCACCAAAGAAGCCA
>CABFOW010002066.1:0-31778 GCA_902141385.1 Timema californicum | reverse complement strand
CACTCTCCCTCCACGAAAATGCGGGTTCACTTCCTCTAATTCACCCTTCCCAATTCCCAATCAATTAGCGTAATTAGTACTTAAAGCGTATAACCCGAACGGGTAGTAAGACGCGGTGCTAAATAATAATAATAATTATTATTTATCTATAGTAATAAATTAAGCTAAACACAAATAAAACACGTTAAAACTAAACGTTAGCCAAACTATTTTTTTCTATCCCTTATTGGTGTAAGTAGTAAAAGGTCAGCCTAGTTTAATTTTATTTTTATTTTAAGACATAAGTGATTTGTTTTTGAATTTTTTAAAGTACACAAAAACAGTTTCACTGGTCTTAGTTCCATTGTTTTCTTAGGTAAAACATAGAAAACCTCAATATTATGTAATGTCTAGTTTGAGTTAATGGTGAACACCTGATCTTTTTGTTGAAAAACTTGTAATAATAAAGGTTAGTGGTAGGGTGTGCAAGCTTAGGTCCATATTTTTGAGGTTTATATAACAAAAAAAAAGATTTTTTTCAAAATAATCAAATATTGTTCCATATATTTATAACCTTATTTTGGTTGAAGAACAGTTTAGAAAATTCAAACATATTTATTTAAAAACCAACGTAATATTTTAAAGTATTCTTTGTGTTATTTCGTATAAAGTAATTTGATGACAAGACATTTATGAATATATTAAATTTATTTTAGTAGCCTTAATAGCTAACGGGTACTGTTCTTTCTACCAAAAACAGGATTTAGTTTAATTTCTCACACACAGTGCTCTAAAAAATTTCCACGTAACGTCAGTGGATCATTTTAAATATTTATCGATAAGTTTTGCTATTTATGATAAATTAATATAATATCGACAAACAAATTGCTTGGAATAATGTTACCCTTTGTTAAAAGTTAAAATTAAAATTTAAGACTTAGATAGATTGCTCTAGAAATATATATATATATACATATTACTAAATTAATAGATTAAATAGTAGCTAAATTGGTAAATTTATTAAGTGAACTTACAAGTCAAAATGTATAATTAGAATTGACTTCTGATGAAAAAACAGATTGCCAGATATGAACATTTATTTACAACTAATAATTGCATCATCAACTAGACCATACATGAGTTGATGAAAAGTCTAAAATATATGTTTACACGTTAAGAATGTTGTTAAAAAACTCTAAGATATACTATATAATATGGTACAAAACAATGTTTTAAGTTCAAAGATATTGTGAAATAAAAGGGTAAAATTTTAAGGTTAACATCTATCGAACAAATTTATTGAAGTAATTGAGTTAAATGGAATAATCTTAAGTATTATCTGTTTTTTTTTGTTCCATTATTTCTAAAAGGTTATAAAAGTGAAAACCAAGGGTTTAAATTACAAGAAACTATCTAACAGCGCTGAACCTATTACAGCATAGGAACGAGATGTGAATAATCCTAAGAAAAAAACTACAAACCTAACGTAGACTGTTGTGTGAGATAGGAAAATAATATGAAGGCAAACTCCAAAAATGATAGGAATAGGCCTACTACACACGTTTTACTATGAGATCGTACGAAAACCGGTTTAAAAAAAATCATAAGAAATATTTTAAAGGCGATGTTCTCTTCTTTATGTTTTATCATCACAAACACTTTGATATAATGAACGGTTTAAGAGATAATTATTGCAAAAAACAGTTTTAGGGCATTAGGTTTTCAAGTTAGCGCATGTTTTAAGAGTGACACCATATCCTGTTTTATTCACTACAAAAAATTAAACCCATATGTCAAAATTAATGTTACGATGTATAAAAAAAAATCTTTGGTAGGTTCATGCTCTAACCCACAACTCTTGAAATAGGCCAGATTGCAGATGATGGGAAGATCTAGGATCTAATTTCAGTTGGTTGTACCGAGGGTGATTTTTACACAACGGGTTTTTACTCTCCCTCCACGCAAATGCGGTTGAATTTCCCCTAAATAAAACCTTCGTAACACCTGAAACCACTAGCGTGATTAGTACATAAGCGTACAATCCGAATGGGTAGTAAGACGCAGTGCTGAATAGTTATATATATATATATATATACACTCGCGTTGCTCGAAACCCCCAGCGAGTTTTCTTTGCAAGTGGATGTAAACTAATGTAATTCCAGAGCCGTTTTTTGATAGGTCTTACCGTTTAGCCACAAGAGACCTCCAAAGAAAGGTCCGCACTGACCTTAAAGTTGTTCCGCCATTTTTATTTATTTCGGGGGTTAAAAATTATTTTTTTAACTTTTTGGAATATTCCCGTCGGTTACAGGCTAAAAGCTTTAAGTTTGCCAAATCTCAAGTTTCTAGCTCATCTGAAAATGGGTGAATATTAATGTGAGTGAGTCAGCCATGTGGCTTAATAGTAGTATAATATAATATAATAATATATATAATATGAATAGATTAAGGTGTAATACATAAAACCTTTAGTAAATTCTCTTGTGAAAAGCTTTCTAGCTCTGCTTTACATAATTATGAAGGTGTAATACAGCCTTTGGTTAACTCTCTGGAAAGCTTTCTATCTTTGTTATCAAGTCAGCCAGTCAATTTTCTGAGACAAACAAGTGGTCAGACTGTCACGTTAGACATCTACTTGTGGCACAGCAAAGGTAGACGAAAATACTCGAGATTGTGGAGAGAGAGAGAGAAAGGTTCAAAGACCTTAGTAACAAAATAGGCGGACATTCACTTGTTTCCTTCCCAAGAGTCGATAGAATCTAGACTTGCAGACTGTCCCGGATCAACTCAAAGATAAAACTAGCTACAAATCGGCCTAACATCCAAGACAATAACACCTTTACAGAAGGAAAAACAATAGCATAAAAAGAAAAACTTTAACATATTTTTAATTCTTGAAATTAATGACTCAAAACATGTCAATGAAATTAAAATTTTAAATATTTATCTATTACGTTTAAGTTGGGATTGGAGGGAAAGCGAGTAGGCTACAACTGAATTTTTTTTTATTTTGCTGTTTTTATAAACTTATTTTATAAAAATAAATTATTTCCCAAGTCGAAATATTCACTTTAATTTTCTCAATATACTTATTTCAACGATTCTTGTATAGCTTTCATGTGGATCATGCTGTTTAACTAGATTTAAAAAAAATTAAGATTAAAAAGACGTAGTCAAATTATGCTATGGCCATGTCAAACATTCAAGAAATTTTGAAATTACAATACATGTAGAAAATCAAACTGGATGTTTTTACTAAATAAATATTTTATTTAGTTTTGAAAAAACAAGTGTTTTGTCATAAAAACTGCAAAGTACTTACCTTAAATCACGTTTAATTCTATCTCACCTTAGTAAAAGGATGAGCATCAGTAGGAATGCGGACAAAAGCACGTGTCAGTCTCGCAAAGTCTCTTTTATCGGTGGCAGGGAGATCAAAGTTCGAAACTAGGCTGGCCATACTGAGTTTTTTTTTATTAATTGCTATTCCCTCTATTTCCACGCAAATTTTAACTTCCTAATCCCTATTTAATTACAGTAGTGTAAATAAGTGGATATCCCCGATGGATAGCAAGACGCGGAAAACCAACTACACATAACTATGACCGGTACATCTTTCTTACAGTCTTAAACCGAGTTTACTTATTTGAATACAGTACACCTGACAATTATTTAAAACCATATATAAACACATTTGAAGAACCAAATAAAGTATAAAGTGTTTATGTTTGAATCTAGGGCGATGTTCGCGAATTAAATTTAAAATAGATCAAACTTCATCTTACCAAGCAAGATTATTATTATTATTAGCACCGCGTCTTACTATCCGTTCGGGTTATACGCACTTACGCTAATGTGTAATGGTAGGGTGATTGCGATATTAAATGGAGGAGCTACAGTTCAACGTGGAATCCAAACCACGGTGGAGGCCAGGCATTCTCCACATTCACAAGATGTCTTGTCGGAGGTGAAGGAAGGGTTTGGTAATCAGATAAATCTGTGCTGGGACCGAGGATTGAAACCCGGCCGCCAGCACAGAAGTCTGACACCTTACCCCTAGACCACCAGGTCACCGACTTACCAAGCAAGAGTCAGGAGTGTTAACCACTGAGCAATAATTTGGTTCAAATTAAAATATACTACCGTGCACCGAGTAAATAAATAAATTGTATAGTGGACTGCAAATATTTTATACATTATCGCAGAAATACTTCACCAACGAACTTAAATGAAATAATATACACTTTTACAGAAACATTGAGAAGAGAGGAACAACTATGTCCACCAAAGAGTATACCAATAATCTTACTGTCAAAGAGCTACATAAATATATATATATAAATATATATATATATATAAAAGAAACTTTGTTCTATAAAAATACAGTACATATAAAGGCTTTTAATTCCCGATAGTTTTATAACTATACAATGATAAGTTGTTTCCTATCTAAAATTGTTGCAAAGATATAATCAAAAAGGATTATTTTGTTGTAAAGTACTCTTAGAATCATTTTCATGAGAAAATTAGAATAGCCATTTTATTTGTAATTTTAAACAATTCTTAGATATAAAAATTAGTCAAAATCATTAGAGTGGTTTTGGATTTAAAAAAAAATCTTTTTGCCTTTTAGTAAATACCCTTAATTTTAAGGATGGATATCTAATTTTAAAAACCCTTCAGCGGATCCCTATGAAATCCCTATTGATTGATAAAATGGTTTAGGCTCTAGGCTGGGATACAGACACACAGACGGCATTGATAAAACCACTTTTTCAGATTCAAGGTGTCATGAATAATAGACATTTATAAAAATCTCGAGTTTTTTTTATGAATACTTCTCTCAACTAGGAGTCAAAATAAAATTTGATCATAGTTATTTAAAATGGTATTATAAGTGGATTCGTAGCACGCTCTTGCAGTTAAGGTTGGTAATATTGTTTTTCTATTATCTCTATATGATATATAAAAATTTAAATATATTCTACTCACCATATAAGTCATTTAGGCCACAATATATTGTTTGATAACAATAGGAAGAACATTTTAGGAGACAATATATTTTGGAATATCTACTATTGAAACAAGATCGTTGCATAAATTTAGAGCTATCAACATTGATATAAACTGGAATATAGAGAACACAGTTTGGCTTACAAATATTTTAAAATGGTATCCAAAACTTATCTCTCTTCCATATATTAAGGTAGATTTAATCTCTTTCGTCATTTTTAAGCTTTAAAGCTACAGTTTTTATACAATTTCAGGAATTGGCTTTTTCAATAATGTCTTAGTTTTAAGTTCACGAATATATCTAAAATTTGTCTCACATATTTTGTTTAGAGAAAAAAGGTGGAAGAGCTATACTATAATACTTCAGTCCAAGTAAAATCCCTTGCAAGTCTTGACATGACTAGTACTTTTAGATAAGGATTCTTCCTTCTTTTCAAAGGAAACATTGTAAGGTAGAAAGGGGGTAAATTATCCCCCTTCAAATAGGTCATTGCCCTCGTCTGTTGCGAGTCCTGATCAGGCCAAAGATCAGTGAAGATAAGATGGAGAGAAAAGAAGAAAGAAGTTATTTTAAAATCACTAGTGGGAGCTGAAGAACATAGCTGCCATCTAAATGTAACATAATGGAGCTTATTGAGAATAATAAGATTTGATAAGTGGTGAGCTATTCTACAAATTTATTTAAACTCTTTAGCATTCAAATTATTCAAAACATTTTTATTTAGTTAAGATAAATATAAAATATAATATTTCATTAATTTATTTAACAAATCCAGGGAAAGAATCATTCAGGAAGATAATTCTTAATTTCGGAAAGAATCGTAACCTAATATACATACATGCCACCTCTATCGAAATGTTACTATGTACAAAAATATAACTCATGCTGGATACAGACAGGAAAAACTTGGAAAAGTCAGGGTTTTTTTTGTGTCAAAGAAAACTGGGAGATTTCGCTGAACTTGATTACAAAGGAAAAATCAGAGCATTAAACAAAACACTTGATAATTCTGCACCAACACATTTAAACAAAAATGAAAGATTTTAAATAATTGAAAAATAGCTTATAAGTTGTGAATGATTATTAGATCAAAAATTTGTGATCAATTTAATAAAAGAAAAACTTGCCATTCAGCAAGGAAAACATCAGAAAGAATCGTTTTAAATGTTGTCTAGAAAACCTGGAAATGTCGGAGTGTTTAAAAAAAAGTTTTTTTTATCCATTCTATAACTACGTTTACGATTTTACGATTTATCTAATTATGGCGTACTAAGACTATCACAAAATATCGACTTTATTATTTGAAAGTTTTTTATTGCTTTTCCCTTCAATATTATGAAACCCTTGCACGCGGTTTGAATGCCAAGATCATTTATTATTTTGATTTGCCAGTGATGGGGAGGTCGGGGCTCAAATACAAGTTAGATGTGTTGAGGATGGTCTTTAATAAACTGTTTCACAATCGCCCTGCACGCAAATGTGAGTACATTTTCTCTACAATTCTAACTTCTTTATCTCTGCCATATCATCATAATTAATATTGATCGAGACGCGTATGACGTTTGGAGCAATTTGGGAGCAATCTGAAATACACGGGTCGCTCGGACTAGGTTGATCTTAGGACGTAACAATTCTTGAATATAACTTATGTTATGATCAATGTGGGATTGTACCAAAATACATTTTTAAATTAAAACTGGCTTTGGTGGCCGCATGATATAAGGTGTCACTCTCACAATAAACTAGACCACTGATGGCAGGGAGTTTGGGGTTCAAATCCTGATTGAGTGTATTGAGGGTGATTTTCCCTAAATATCTTTACACTCGCCCTCCAAGCAAATGCGGGTATAGTTAATATAAATTCATCCTTCCTCATCCGTTACTCACTGGGGTAGTTGGTATGTATTCGTATAAGGTATTAAGACATGGTGTTAATAAAAAACCGATTTAAATTAAGCTAAAAGCGTGCAAACCAAATGGGTAGTAAGACGTGCTGCTAAAAAATAGATATAAAAAGTTCTGGTAAAAAAATCCGTAATGCCTATGAAATATAAAAGAATTACAACATGAAGGAAATTAAACTGAACGTATCTCTTGAAGCAATACTTTATTTATGAGGGCAAAAATAAATGTTTGTCGTAAAATTTATAAACATTAGGGATACTAGCTCAAGTTCTCTTAGGCTCCTTGTAGACAGCACGTTTTTCCCTCGTAGCCGGTCACGGCATGGTCCCGTGAGTTCAGTCGACCATCAGGTGGAATGGAGCCATACACATCTTCTTGATGGGGTGTGTCATTTGACTTACAAACTGGCTAAATATGTGATCGAGAGAACGGTTCTGATAGGGGAATCTTGATCAAAAGGGATGGGAAGAACTAAATAGTTTTGATAGCTTATAAATTGCTTTATCAATGTGTCCAGTGACCTGGAAAACAGGGAACTATCAAGGAATTTGCTGTGTCCGGAAAAAGTCAGGCAATTTGATTACATTTCCAGAATTTTTATGTATTTAGCAAAAAAAAAAACTCTATAACATTAGTAACTAAAATATTTACTGCCACACTTGAAGAAGTTAGCCATCCATCCCTATCTTGAGCTAGTTCTATCCAGTCCACCTCATTACACTCTATCTCAAGCTCATTATAATATTATCCTCCCATAGGTCTAGGTCTTCCCAATGAGATTTGATCCTCCTAACAATGTCTTGCGATGAGTACAAAATATGTAACTCATCATTATGTAACCCTGGTAGCTTCTTCCCTTTTTCAACCAAGTATCTTCCTTATCACCTTGTTTTCAAACATCCTAACACTTAGTAAGAAATAAGATTTTTTTTAGAAAGCCAACATAACATTTTTCATCCAGTTAATTTACATTGATCTATTTAAACATCGGTTGAGCTTATCTCAATGCTCAAAGTCAACATATAATTCTCGTGTAATCTTTCCATGCCTATTCCACACGTGTTTAGCCCATTTTTTAATGGTATATTATATATATTACCGGGAGGAACATTACATCCAGATTTGGTCACCTGTATGGAGACTATTAACCGCACTGGTGACACAGAGCGCTGACTAGGGAACACATATGGAAGTGGTCTAAACGTCGTACCCGCAATGGAAGGATGTGATGATAATGATTATGAAGTTGTGGAGCCAGTAGTAATATTAACCTATCTTAGGTCTTAATTAACAAAACCTTGGTGACCTTTGGGATAATTCCCCTTAGAATAAAAATACCCAAGTTACCAGCTAGGAATCCAAACTGGGACCCTTAGGCTCGTAGTCAGATGCACTGACCATTACACCACGGGGCCGGTTTCTTGAGTCATGCTTATGGGCATGCTCAATAATTCTATTACATTATAAGAAGAAGCTAAAAATGATGAATGCATCTAACAATATTTTTAACGTATACTGGCTCAAGGCGATCTTTTAACGTCTCAAATGATTTCACTGAAATCCAACTTAGATATATCCCTTTGATTAGTCTGATAATATTACTGATTATTATCTGATTATTACAGTAATCTACGATATTATTTAAACAATGTAATATACTTCTAGTTGTTTGATCGGTTCTTCGCACAGGTAAGCTGCATAAAAACTACATCAAATTAGAGCGTTCATCATCCAACGACCATCATTTTAATAGTTTCTCCTTGAACAACCTTGAACAATTATGACAACCCTAAAGCCACAATTGCAATCAATAAACAATAAAATAATTTAAGATTTGAGAAAATCTTACCTAACAGGATAGTTTGCTCAAAAAACTATTTTTTAAAACTATCTTTGAAGCCGTAATACACAATAATGAGAAAGTTTGTTAGATTATGTCGTGCGGTTTATTTTTTTTAAATCCGTCCTAGTCACTGTTTAACAGGATTATCGGCTTCGTGAAAAGGACTTGGTAACGCTGTGCTGTGACAGATATATGACTGTAACAAGCACCACAGTTATAGTGACAAGTTTGTTAAAAGGCCACTGCCGGTGACAATTCTTATTCCTTTCCTTCATTTCTCCCACGCTTGTCACGGAAAGCTTTGAGACTACCGTTTCTCATGATCTTTTGTATAAAAGAGGAGGAAAATAACTGCTTTTTTTGTTATTTGGAAAAGTTACTTCCTAGTGAATGCTATTGTGTTGGCTAAATTTCGTGTCTTCTGTCTCATCTTTCCAAAGAATATCTGCAGGGGTCGTTGACCTTTCGCTTTGGGATGAAAAAAAAACTTTTGCGGTTTTACAGAAGGAAAAAAATTACGCGTGTGCTTTAAATTTAATTCAATTTAAATTAATTTTAAACGTGAAATATATATACATTCATTGCTATAATCATTTTCTGTTTTTTAATAGATGCTAAAATAAAATACACCAAGCTTTAATATAATGAAATATTATCGAGATTGCATATTTTTCATACAATAACACAGTAATCTTGGCATTATCTTTTAATGAAACTTCTTTTATTGCCTTTTATAATATGTTACTTATAGGTGACACTGGTTAAAACCCTTAATTAATAATAATTAATATTGGCTACACTTGCCTTTGATAGGTAAAACGTGTTCAAAAATGGATTTAGCATTTCGGAAAATATCACCGTGTTAGTTTCATATGAATAATTAATTCTATTAACTAAACAAAAGACAACTCTTTGATTTTAGTTTTATTCAAATACTTTTTTATATATTAAAAGACTGATCAAATGCAACTAATTTTATTTAATGGAAGTTTCTTGTAAGACGTGGGAAGTTGAATTAGTTCAATATTTATCAAGAGTTTCCTGAAACTTACTGAAAACTTGTGTCTTTATTTAAAAATGCAAAATATGCTTCTATATACAGTACATTACATATATTCAACAGTACTATGCGAGGAAAATTAAAATATTTGTTTCTACTGGCTGTATTTGATTTATTTTGGCCATTTTTTTATTTGCAGTATTTAACGAGCATTTTCTGAACCAACGAATGGTATCAAACCATAAGCGAGAACGAAAGCACATACCATATTTGTCGGGAATGGTATTTCCATACACGTTCTAGGGTTCTTTTACATACCCCATTTGACATGATCCCGACGGCATTACTCCCCCCTCCCCTCGAAGAAAGTTATACTACGGATTTTTATCGCTCAAGAAAGATCCGTTCATCTCAACTGGGTTTGAACCCACGTACATCTGGTGCTGAAAAGAGCAATTTAACCCAAAGCCCACCAAGGTCGACTTAAAAAAAAAAGATTTTAATTATAAACTGCTAAAACACTGGCTTTAACTCAAGTTCCCTCAAAAGAAACAAGACGAGGATTCAATATTAAAGTTATTGTGCCAGAGTTAGCCTGGAGAAAGTTTGGAAAACTATTAAGGATAAGAAAAATCTATCACCCGTGCATCCGGTTAGGCTCAACCCTTCACCTTAGTGATGAGGTCAAAATTCAGCATGTTTTCAATAAGGCTGACATTATAATTTCAATCAAAGCTGTATAGCTTTGTTAACATAAAAAAAATTAATAATTTGTTTACAAAAAACGATTAATTGGTTCAACTAACACCTTAACAATCCTGTTTACTACCAAAGTAGTATACATAATACTTTAAAAACATCTCGTGAGATTATATTAGGTTTATTTTCCTTTCAAACCTATTTTATCCATCTCTCCACGGAAATATGGTAGGGTTTTGCTTACCCCTCCAACCTATTTGAATCACCCTCGCCTCACGATTTCCCTTTCCTGAAAAAGAAAAAAAAAATCAAACGAATAAACTATTCTGTTTTGATATCCCCAAGTAGTGGTCCGAACCGTCGTCGTCTCTTCTTCTATACGGTTTAAGAAACTTTTGTTTTATTCATAAAGCTTGGTTGTGCGCTTCAATAGTCACCCACACCATCTCCCCCCCTTCTCCATCTCAACCCCCTTGTGAAGGTTTTTACTGCCATTCAATACGTGGGGGGTTCAGAACCCCTTCCACCTCTTAGACGTCACGTGCAAGGGATGACGCTTCTCATACATGCAGATTTTCTACCTGCAAGGATTTGGATTGCCAAGAGGGTTGACGCTCGTCGTCCATATATCTAAAGGTTCCACGTTCAATTCCCTTATACTCAAATATAAAAACTAATATAATTCTATTATAAAAACCAGTACTTATCATAACTAAGGGACGATTTCAACCCCAGTAGGTCCATTTTCAATATTTCTTCAAATACTTTTTTTTATCAACTCTCCTGACTAACCTTCCAGGCTATCAGCACTGCAATTAACTAAACTAATGGGAGGAAGAAGGTGCAACACAAAGGAAATGTACCCGCATTAGCAAGAGGTAAAAATGGGGAAAATATCTATGAATACCCACTCTTAGTGAGTTAGGCTTGTACTAAAGCCTCAATCTTCCCACAGTGATCAAATCAGAATAAAGAGATTGATGTTAAACCTACGTTCTCACCAATAAAAATAACTTATTTAAAACAAATAAAAGTAAATTTAATGCACATAGTTAAAATGTAAGCCAAACGGTTCAGTTTAAAGAAAATACTGTACAGAAAGTAGAATTTACTAAGTATCTTTCCTCTATATAATTATTAAGGTGACATGGTGATATAAGGGCAAGGTGTTGGACTTATGTGCTAGGTGTCCGGGGTTCAATCCTCGGTCATTGCACAGATTTATCTGATTGCCAAACCCTTCCTTCACCTCTGACAACACGTCAATTAATCACAACTTGTGAATGTGTGGAATTCCAGGTCTCCACCATGGTTCGGATCCCACGTTAAACTGTAGGTCCTCCATTTAATCTCACAATCACCCGAAATGTTAGTCAGACGTGGTGCTAATAATAATATACCATTATTTTTAATACTAGGATTATATACAGTACTTCAACTAGTTTTTTTTAAACAAAATGATTTTATATTTATATTAAAAGTTCATAAGTATTAAAAATAGATCTTGAATTATTTATTGATAAAATAATACGTGTAAATTAAGATCAGTTACTGAAGCGATTACTCAAAGTCTCTTAAGGCTAATTATAGCTTAATGGTTTTCCATTACCGACAATGCAGATTATTTTTCAGTTATCGGATTAAGACTAAATTTTTTTTTGTCAATGAACATATTTGTGCTCGATTATAGCCAAGGACACCTTTTATTTACTAGGCCTACATAGAATATTTGATGTATTTTGCCGATCTCAAACATACTTTTTAAAATTTTAATATATAGCCTACACCTTTAAAAATTATAGATATTATAGGCCTATTCCTTCCCCTTTAATTTATGTTCAGGGGTGGTAGAAAAAGAGGGATGATACAGGTGGGCATTGCCCCTGGAAAAGAATTTGTCAACCCCTGGAATAAATTTTTTCCCATGGATATATTTCCAATCTTCTGGTATTATTAAATTTGAATCTGAAAGAAGACCTTAAATCAACCTCAAAATAACTTCTAGAGACATAAAATTTTCAAATATTTGCCCGAGAAGACTACTTCAAATAGTTTCTAGAGGTATCTATCGTCCAGAAAAATCAGGCAAGGAGCATACTAAATAGCTTCAAGGCTCACCCAATTTTCAAAAATTTACTAGGGAGGACCACTCTAAATAGATTTTAGATTTATATTATTTTGAAGGATGTTCACATTAGGACCATTTAAAACTGCTATTGAAAGTATAAAATTTCCAAAAATTTGTTGCAGGAGGACCACTCCAGATTGTTTTTAGAAGTACCCAAATTTCAAGGAAAGATTATTACAAATATCTTATAAAATTCTTCTAAATATCATAAATTGGGGAAGAGGATCACTTCAAATAGCTTTAGAGGATATCTAATGCTCAAACATGTATAGAGGTGTGGAATAAGGTGAGGGTATTGGGGAGATATATTTGTCTTCCTAATAAAGAAATAAGGTTCCAACACCAATGCTTAAGTTGCATTATGTTGTACCTGTTAATACATTAATCACATACAACACAAACGTTCTGCCAACCATAGGATTCGACCCCTTCACCTTCTGGTGCTGAGTTGAAGAGCATCTCAGCTTGTTTGCTTCTTGCCTCCCTCCACCGTCTACAAGTGATCTTAATTTAATTAATAAAAAACAGTTTGGAATCATTTAGTTTACACAAGGTGTTTTCCATTTGGCAACGAAACAAATCACCAAATGTATTTTGACCATAACTACATTTAACTACCTTGAATTTAAGTTATTCAAAGACATTTTTGGTATTTTTTCGAGAAACCTTTCTTTTTTTTCTTTTCAATTGATCTTTTTACTTTCACTTGTGGTTCCAGACCAAATGCATAGATGAATTTTCTTGAAATTTTATATATATATGTAATTTGGAACCATCTCAATGTCAAATCACAATTTTGTTTCTCTTTAAAATAAGTGAGTGATTTATGAAATTTCGAAATATTTTCATATGGTTGTAACTATGTTGTTATAATTTGATATCTGGGGAGGGTTTTACGTTACGAATAGCACACTACAAGCTACTTGTATTTTGGAAGATATTGAATTAAGAGTAAATGACTAATTATTAATTCCTAAAATTAGAATATCTTAGAAAATAAATACAATGTTTATTTTTTTCCAAAATGTGTCTCTGTAGAATGTTCTACATGATAGATAGCACCGTATATCTTCCACCCCATTCATGAATTTGTCCATTTCAATAATCGGGCAAATTTCTGCCCATTCCATGTGTTGGCCTATCCTACCAACAATTTAAAAAACTGAGCATAGAATAGTCCAAATCAAGAATTGTGCAGTGCTTGTGCCTCCCAGTCCATGAACTGGCTATTTCATTAAACGGGCAGCTTCAATAATTGCTCTATTCTTGAAATGGATGAGTTTTTTTAATATTGAGGTGTAACATATAGATACATTGAGTTTCTATGTTTTCCAAACTATAATAAAATAGGTAGAATTTGTTCAAACAAGTCCCCCCCTGACACCCCCCCCCTCATATCATTTAAAAATTAATAGCTTCATGTTATTCATTTTATTTTTCAGACTATCCCGTTAGCAATAACTCTTACGCTGCAGAAGCTAACGGCAGCAGTGGAGCCAGCCTCACCAAGAGGCGTCGCACCGCCTACACTAGCGCCCAGCTAATTGAACTAGAAAAAGAATTCCACTTTAACAAGTACCTTTGCCGCCCGAGGCGGATCGACATGGCCAACTCCCTCAGTCTCACGGAGCGGCAGATCAAGATATGGTTCCAGAACCGGAGGATGAAGTACAAAAAGGATCAGAAGCTAAAGAACGCCTACAGTGAAGACAACCCCATGGCACCCATGTCAGACCGTATAGATAGCCCTCCAGCGTCTTCCTGCTCGAACCAGTCCAACTCTCCCAGGAGCAACTCGGGGCACAGCACTTTTTCACCCGTCCCAACGCCCAGTTTCAACCTGGAACTCGTATATCAACAGCATCAACCACCTCATCAAATGCAAACATCAGACTCTTACGATTCTTCGGAGGATATCAAAACGAATTTGCAGTTTTACAATAATAATAATAATAATAATAATAATAGTAACTACAGTATCAACAACTTCATACCTCCAAACGCTCCTGCTCCAAACTGTTATTTCAACCACCCACCTAACTATCCCTACTTCGCCCCTAATCAACCAAACTACTGTGGTTACCAGCAGCAGCAACATCAATTCCATCAGCCACCCTTACATCAACAGCAGTTTTACAACCACGTGACGAGGGATCAGGTCCCACAGACACCATTATATCAGCTAATCCCTGAACTCAAATTTCCCCTGACTTCCTCAGCAGAAGACGTTAGCTTGGTGAGCCCTCCTTTATCCACGCCTCCTTCTCAAAGTTGCTGCCACTGGGGAGAAGACGTCTCACCTTCTCCGGCGGGGTCCAGCGACCCTCTTCTCTGTCTGTCTAGGCTCGCGATGGAAGCAGGAGCTTCCTCCGCTTGTAATTTCATCAGAGAGGTGAGCGAGGCGGAAGGATCTGTAAAACGCGAACTGTCACCGGGCCGTTCTGCCTGCGCGCTACCTTCAGAGAGTCCGGAAATGTTCTGGAACTCTCCCACGCTTGACGATTTGAGGGATTCCCCAAGGGACGATCAGCGATACCCTGATCTGTCACCTCCTAGCCTTACTCAATTGTGAGTCTTATTATTATAATGCGCGTGATTTGATAGTACGAGAAGAATGAACCTAATTTTGAATAAATTTAAACAACTAGTCGACCACAAAGTAAATGATAAAATCGGATGATACAATATTAGTTTTTATTTTGATACTTAGTAAATACATTCTGTTTATTTAATTGAATATTGATCTCTAGTGACTTAATAAGTTATTTAATAAATGATTTGTTTACTTTATATATTTATAAGTCCTATATTTGTTATATAATTGTATTTAATTATGATCATATGTTTGAATTAACAATATGACTGTGCAATTTTTATTAATCAAACCATTGTATATAATATATTATTTAAAATTATTTTCGTGAACTTGACTATTTTTACAAATATTAACATGAAAGTTATAACTTTCAAGGTTTAGTATAATTTTAATGTTTTTAACTTTTAAAAATTGGAATAGAGACTGAGAAATAAGATCCATAATGATATTTGGATTCTTGCCATAAATTTATATTTGGTTTAGTTGTGATTGATTAAAAAACTAACGCCAATTGCCTTCACAATTAGTAGTATATTTCTTAATTGTGCATTCTAAATTCGTAGAAAGGGCTTTCATTATATGTTTGGATAATTAACAATAAAAAATACTTGTACATAGTGCAATAAATGAACATATACAGGGTAATTTACAGGGTCGATACTAAATAATTGTTTCAAGAGTATGTACAGGTAAACATTGAAGAGATTTGTATACTTTGATTTAGTGTTAAATATAGACATTTCCAATTATACTGTTTTAAATTGCATTGTATGTAAACAGTTGCAAACCGTTGTTATCATTGTTAGCATTAGTTAAATATTTATCTTCTAAGTTTTGTTTTTTTGTTTTTGATTTCATAATAGTGTTTTATTGTATGCCAGTCTGAATAAAATATAATATTTATAACTAAGTTTACTTATAATAAATATAAGATTTACCTAGAGCTATGTGTGATTCAAGTTTAACAAAGGTGTTCAATGTACCTTCATATTTTAAATAGGCCTAGAATATATATTGTTTACTCGAAATTCCAAATTAAAGATAATTTGAATAATAAATGCAATTTTTAATCAAATTGTGCTAAAAAAATTTAATAATAATAAATATTATTTCTATATACTCTACTAAACATATTGAGATATTACCATATATTATTATTATTATTCTTTTCATTTTTTGAAAGTTTATTATTGTAATTGAAAAAATATTGGTACACTCTAAAATATATGGTACAGAACACCCCACGATCTTTCTCGCTCTATTGTTTAAAAATGGAGATATTTACTCAAAACTCGTAATATGTGCGAAACGAAATAATATACACTATCAAACCCAAGTATAAATTGCACTATTCTTATGTAAAAAAAAAATGAGTCCCACTTTTAAATTTTATAATTTTATTTTTAAAGACTTAATGTCCTCATTTGTATGTTTGGATCTATAAAAAGATTAATATTGGGTCCACAAGGCTCAAAACCTCGTATTAAAAAACGACTTCCAGTTAAAATTTTCGACATTTTATTAGTTGTTGCATATCTTCATGTAATCGCATTGATATTAAATTCCTCATTTATAATCATTTTGACCAATACAAAATTAAGGGTGTAGGGGAATAACCATCAGAGTTCAGTTTACTATTTTCTTCAGAAAATGAAATTTAAAATCTACAGACTCATATCTTTTATACAAATGCCAAGTTCTTGGGGTATATTTTTTTTATTCACCAGGGATTAGTCAAATCAGCCCTAGCATAATGAAATGTGTATGCAATAAACTTATGGTGTAATTATTTATTACAAGACTGATGTTTTTTCTCCTGTATTCGTATTTTTTTTAAATAAGTTTGTAATAACTATTTTTACTATGACATACTAAAGATAACTATGGTATTGTAGTACAATAAAACTATTATTTAAGTAGCCTAATTAAATTCAACTGGCATCATTTGTTCATTTCAATTCTCTTCAATCCGATAAGTTTTTTTCAGTCCACGAGCTCTTCCACTAGGGTGCAAGGGGTAACCATCTGAAAAAAGGGGAGAAATAATTAACATTCTTTCTCTGTATCCATGGCTATCAAAATGACAATGGTAGCTTATATAAAGGGCATAAAATATAGAATAACTTGTGGCTTGTTGTAAACTTGTTTCTTACCTATTAAAAATCACTGTTGGGTTCATCAACGCTAGGTGCTGGATCTTGTTGTTCAGTTCCTTGGATTGAAGAAAGAAGCTGGTGGTAGAAGTCTTGGTAGCCTTCCTCCTTACAGAACTTAAGTAGATCCTCAAAGTCCCTGTATTTCTCCATGGGAAGTTTGATGGGTGTATGGTACAGCTGTTCTAGTTCCCTTTGATCAGTAGTGGGTGTAGGTCTTTTCTTATTGTTCTTGTCTGTTATGACCTATGACAGATATGGGCCGTTGTAATTCTTGTGACTTAAGAAATGTGGTTTGTCCTGAGAGACCTTCCTTTTCTGAATAGGCCTGGTTGTTGTTGGAAGCTTTTTCGTGTAATGTGGTGTCAGGAAGTCTCCCCAGCTTTTGAACATAGTTTGTTCACATGATATAACCTCAAAACGAGTAGGTTTTGTTCTTGCATCACTGATTATTCTCCTCCAGCCATTTGGTGTTTCAGCAATAACTTTTTTTTAATCAAGCCCATGCCTTTGTCAGGCTTCATGAAAGAATAACCTCTGATTGGAAACGTCACAGTTTTTTTATGGAAGCGTTTGGAAGTCACAGTCATGTAGTGCAGGTATCGAAATATTGTGAAATTCTTGTTCTGTCCACTTGCTGAATCACAAAATATATTCAATTCTTGTACTTCAAAATTGAGGAATGTGTTTATGAAATGATGCAGCATCGATACAACATCATTTGCACCCTTTCTTGCAACAGTTTGGTCGTACGTATACATTATGGACACACCAGTCACCAAAACATGTATATTGAACACGTAGAAAGATAGCTGACGTTTGAAATACACACCCGCATTGGTAATGTTAGGCACTGGAAGATTTTTCCCATAGTTGAAAGCAATAGATTCTATTTTCCTTGTTTTTCTTGCTTGTGGTTTTGCCAGTCTTTTATTTTTAAAGAAACCATCTGACTTCATCAGATGAAGTTTCCTTTCAACTTCTATTTTGTCAACTTTAGACTGTAATTCACACTGTTTTTCTTCATTCACTGTCCAAGCATTTCTCTTGAGATATTACTTATCTGAGCTTTCCATTCGTCACACTGACTACATGTCTCTGTGCGAGTGTAGTCAAATGAAAGGTTACATTCTATAAGAAAAATTGACCTAAAATGTTGATGTGAAATTTATACCTCAGTGTTTTTTTCAAGAAATAATTCAATAAGCTTTTTTACATTTAAATCTTCCGGTAAATAGTTTTTTTGACTATCGTTGAGACTGTAGTGAGCCTTAGGCCTTTGAGACAGCCGAAAAAACCACGGACTGTACCAATATTCGCAGGTGGAAGTTTATTACCTTTGTTCTGATGTTTTCCTCTCCTGTCTACAGCAGGTTTTCCAGTTTCACCAAGGGACCTTTTTATTGTTTGAACCCTATTATTTGTTAAACCAATAAAAGATATAAAGGGCTTAAAAAAATTGGATTATCTATGGCTTTATTTCCTCTAATCACTCGGAACTTTGTAAGAGTAAGAAAAGTCACTAAGCCTTGCTTCCTCATTTTTCGTGGTCGGCTCCTTTTAACCGAATGAAGGTAAATTAAACCAGCTAGGTAACTGTTTAGGCTATCTCTACCTTTATCTCGGCCTTTGTCATTGAATATCTTAACTAAAGAATTTCTTTCTTCAATACTCACTTTCTTAAAACACTCGAATCTTTTATAGTTACAATCTTCACCAGTCTCGTACGTACTATCTCTGGGTTTCTTCGTAGCATCATGGATTCTTCATACTCCTTTTCGTTTCTTTGTTGAACTTTCTAAGCCAGTCGAAGTGTTTTCGTCACTGTACGAATCAGATCCCGAAACCAATTTGTCTGATTCACTCATATCAAATAATTAATTAAAATATCGCACGTAATTATGAATGTATTAAAGCATCTAAACAACAAGTAATTTATGCAAACACAAAATAATTTCAACATTGGATACAGTATTAAACACACAATATAATAACAGTTCACAAGCACATGAATACAACACAACCCCAGTAAAGCCGCATTTCACAATGTTACAGCTGTTACACAACTCCACTATCGGAATATGGAGGAGATAAATACTGGAAGCAAACTCTGATGGTTTTTCCCTGGTTCGAAAGTGACTGCGATGGTTCTTCCCCTGTACCCACTTTCTTTTTCACTGAATAGCTTCGACTGTAATAGTTTATCCCCTGTTTGGATTTATTATGTTGAAAGAGCTGCATGAGTAGGATACAGTGGGACCAATATCTCAATTTTAAATTTTTTGTACTGTGATGGTTTTCCCCCTGTGCCCTTCATATATCATTATCGACTATTGAGTATAAAATGGAGATAGATCATTGTTGTACAAACATTTATTCTAAGAGGTTTAAGAAACAATAACAAAACTTTGAGAAACTTACTTATATTTAATTACTCTATGGCATTGGAGAATTATTGCGTTAAAACTCAAGTAGTATCTCTTTACAACTTAAGCTCCCAAAATTGTATCAATATATTTGCCAATATCTCAGAAATTGTTGGTTTTATAAAATAATATTTCAAATAAAAGTTTTTTATTTTTTATTGTACTACAATTTTGCAATGATAAGTTATCTAGTATCTTAAATAGTTACGGAGATACGGAAATTAAAGCTTTTGCAAAGTACCCTAAAGATCATTTTCATGGGAAAATGAAAATAGCCAGTTTATTTATAGCCTTAATCAACTTATAGAATGTTAACGAATTTTAATCAAAATCGTTATAGCTGATTTTGAGAAAATCGATTTTTTCTCTTTTCGCTCTTTAGCAAACTACTCTTAATTTTAAGTTTAAACAGACACACAGACAGACGGCATTGCAAAGACTACTTTCTAGGGTTCGGGGGGTAATGAATGATACGTTGACTTCCACCAACTATTCACGTTAGATTTTTTTTTACGGTTGCAATACTTTACCTTTAGTGTTCGAAAAGTTAATATATATAAATAGTGTATAGCTTGAAAGTTATTAGTTTTATAAAAATATGTTTCAAATAAAATATTTGTATTATAAATAAATCTACATATTCTTAATGATAAATAGTTTCATATCCCAATGACTTAATGGAGATATGATAAAAAATTATAATTTACGCATCAGACCGGAGCCCTTAAAGTCATTTAGCCGAAATATTGAGAGTAGCCATTTTGTTTGGAGTATCTATAAATGTTTTGAAATGAAATTTAATCAAAATCTTTGGAGCCGATTTTGAGAAAATCGACCTTTCCTTTTTGTGCCTTTCAGTAGACTACCCTTAATTTTAGGATTAGATTTCCAATTACAAAAATCCCTCGGGGAATCCCTATGAAAATCCTAGATACCAAGCTTTAGCCCGATAAGTAAAATATGTTAGGCTTTAATTGGAGGTAAATGCTGACAGACAGGCGGAAATTCAAAAAACACGTGTTCGGATTCGGGGGGTCATGAAACGTTGAAATTCATCAAAATCTCGATTTTAATTTGTTTGATGATCACAATAGGCCTACTTTATTTAACTGTAAGATAGCAAGAAAGTAAATATATTCATTTACATAATGTAATCTTTTTGATTCGATTTGATTTTATCCCATATTACTAAAGTAGTGGAGAGCCCAATAATAATGAACGTATAACTACATTAAATATCATATTAGATAACTATAATTAAAGTCCAACGCTGATATATATATATATATTTAAAAAGAAGTGTAAAAAACTGCTTTAGTTTTTAACCATACCATTTATATACAACATATAACCAGACAAAACAATCGTGAAGACTATAGGCTCATAGCTAGAACCGTTATGTACTACTAACATACAAAATATGTAGCAAAATTGGTTAAAAATATAATATTTATTAATGAAAGAATAAATAACATTGAGTGAATAAATCTTGGGTCGAAAGAAACGTTGGTAGGAATGCAATCTGTGTGTGGACGTTTGTCACTTGAAATTCTTGGAAAATTCGCTGGGCTGACAGCTAACATGTTTGTTGCTCCATTGTTGCTGGTTCTTTTAAAACAAGTGAACGTCAGACCCTTCAGAGTCATCAGACCACTCCAGATTTTTTAAGGTCAGTTAAACTCCTTTTTCTTAAGGTCCGTGGTAAATGGTTTGATCGAGAAATACGAGCATATATTAATATTAAACCTACCCTATAGACTGGGTTGGTCTTTTTTTTCTTTTTATTTCAAAAGACCAACCAATTACTGTGACTCACTTTAAATGACATTTCCTTGGTTGCTTTTTGGTTCCATTATCATCAATTTTTTCTCATTTGCCCTGTCACTTTATATATGTTTTTTTCTCTTGACCAAAGAATGAGGGGAAAATATGGTAATCAAATCCAAGAATTGTTGTATTTACAACTTGTTGACTTGTGTTTACAATCTAACACGCCGTGAGCTAGATGTTCTTCTGATGCCACTCACTAACAAGCAACGCTGCATTCTCTCTCCTTCACGGCACGCTAAACGTCTCCTCAACACAAAGCTAAAGTACGTTCACGGTAGGAATTGTTTTCTGAAAGGCCTTTTTCCCTACCAGAAATATATTATATAGTAGGATATTTGTAGGAAAAAAGACCTTTCAGATAGTAATTCCTACCGTGAAGGAGTATACGTTACTGCGACAGTGATTCTCTCTTACGAACCTCCTTACATGACTTTTAGAAATTACCCACTACCATCCCCTCACTGGATACATTTATTTATTTATTAAAGTATAGTTGGCCTGAAAATTAGTGACACATAATTTCAAAGTATTTTCCCCATGAAAGACAAAAAAATAATATACACAATTTAAAAAAAACACGCAGAATATGTAATTTTATATAATATCTTTGAAAATATGTAGAATTCATCAAATTATTTAAGATTAAATCCAGAAATATAGTCCCAAAAACCTAATTTGCTGAAATTTAGCTTTTCACATTTCTAATTGGCAGGATGAAAATTTGTAGTCACATCAAAATTCGGGCTCTACCTACAACATACCTAGTCTGGTTTCAACTTGCATAGTGTGTGGTTATTTTCCTTTTTATGAAAAATTTAACAAATTTAATACTCTATTGCCTCGACCACACAGAAAACTGCGCTACACTATGGGTAGGGGGAGAGGCGAGGGAGACACAGCAAGCTATGCTGTGGCCGTTTTCCACCAGTCTTCATCAAAGATTGGGGGGTGTTACTAGTTTAACGTGGGACTATGATAATTCTGATGAAGATAGATATTTTACCTTTGCTCAAATAGACAATAGACAGTAATAGACGTGTTCCACAAACACTGATATTTTCGATTTTTTTTTTCTATTAAAGCATCCGATATACTGAAGAAAAATAGTACAAGAGAAATAAATGGTACGGTGCACCGCACAGACATTCTCTTTCATTTTATCTTAAAATAAAGATAAATTTACTAGATACTCGTAAGATTTCTGATCAGAATAATGTACATTGTAGCATCCGCATTCCACATAAGAACACAAATAAAATAATATACATTGATATAGACAAAATGAGGAAAGAGGCGCATCTTTGTCCACCAAAGATCATTTCAAACAATTCCATATTTCAAAGACCTTAATAAAATTAGATTTGAACCATTTTCTGAACGCGTGGAAACTGGGATATGCTTTACATGTTCCATTTTATGAAAATAGTATTTACCAAAAATTAATGGACGGAAGTAAAAATAAATGTAAGAAATATATTACTAATGAAAGAATGTGAAAGTGTAATATGAATTATTGTGAATACTAGTTTTTCGACCTTTTTTTTTGTTGCTTGTATAAAGGTAAAATCAAAGTAGTAGGGAGTAGTAAAACCTGAAAATGGGACAGAAGATTTTACCTGTAATTTTAATAATATAATAATATATTTTTATGTATTTCCAGATAATAAAGAAATCAGAGTTTGGGAAACTAATTTATAAAATCGCAGCTATGGTCTGAAAAACCACTTTAGTACACTCCAAATCTGGTAATTGTCATATCACTGAAAATTACATCTATTTGCGTACTATCGTTGCTTTTCATTGACTCGTCAGACTTCATAATGGGTTTCAAACTATATTTTTTCATTAATTCCAACAAAAAACAATCTTTTATGTCCAATAATATTATAGTTAAAATCCCCTAATAGTACATCATCAGATTTGTTAGAAGTTAACTATTTCCCTGTGCTGTGTAATTGTTCCTTAAAAGAATATAGAGACCGGCAGCAGGAAGCCATAGAAACAATTACCAATTTTATGCAACTAATTGTGGCAGAGTTAAACAGGAAAATATATAATCCTCAATGTCAGATGAATTCCGAACAGAGAAAGAAGAAGAAAAAGATGAGTGGGGATGGAGCAGATGATGTGTGGACCCGTACATGGTAGTTTTTAATGCCTTAACACTTATGACTGGATACTCTGAGTGACGAGTGTTTGAAAACTATTGGAAGTCAGATACACTTGTTAAGTAATTATATGGCCTATAATTTTTACTTTCTCGCTACCACTAGGCTCAGAGAGTGCTTTGTGTAACTGTTAATCTGTTTAACAAACAGACTGGCCTTTTAAAAAAAACAACAACTTGAGAGTACCACGTGCTTACGATCCAGTGTACCTATACAGTTTGGAAAATTCCAAATTTCACCAAAACTGCCTGCTTATTTTTCCCACTCCTCTATAGAATCCGGTAAATGTAAATAATAAAATAATGTATTAATGGAAATCGCAAAGGTTCCAGTAACTGTTTTTATTTATGTTTTTCAGGAGAATCCCCCCGAAGTAAATGAAATAGCATCACATCAAGAAGAAATAGCATCAAGATAGGTCAGTTTCACCAAGTACATCTGAGATAGTTAAGAAAATCAAATTTACAGAAAATAAGAAATGACGTCACGGTTTGATGAAGATGAAAATATAATGAAAGACGCAATGGCCGTATTAAATAACCTCGAGATGACCAAGTGCTGTTTGGCAATTTTGTCGCTGTTGAGCTAAGACAACTTCGTTCTTAAGAAAGGAGAAAAAGATTGAAACGCATCATACAAAAGGCAATAGTTGCAATGGAATAATAAGAGGAAATGAAAAACTCTTTTAGGTTCCACTGTGGTGTAGTTTATAAGATAGGATCGTAACCGGACCCGTGGTGTAGTGGTCAGTGAATCTGGCTGCGAGACTGAGGGTCCCGGATTCGATTCTTGGCTGGTACCTTTGGTAGTTTTAACTCAAGGGTAATGATCCCGATGGTCACCATGATTTGGTTAATTAGGTTTAAGTTAATTTAAGACTCCCCCGGCTCCTCATTATCTTAATAACTATCATCACATCATCTCATGGAAGGTACGACTTGTAGACAGCTGCGTATGATGTACCCTGGCTAACGTTTCATTTATAGAACCAAAACAACTGATTTAAATAAAGATCTTTTTCCATAAATTGTGAGGCTTTTAAATGTCTCGTCAATACAATGCTCCTGTTATTTGAAGAAAACCATCATACAATTTAAAGACTATGTTTTATTACCATGACGAACACTATATCGAATTGATAAGGGAGCTTACTAATATTCTCTTACATGTGGACATTTTATAAATATTTCGATGGGTGAATAATCCAATAACTATTTATGAATCGTATGTGTACGTTACGTGTAATGTGTGAAATCTGGATAGTGTCGTGATTAGTCAGGAGATATCAGCATTAGCCAGGCGAAGTGGGTAAAGTCAGAGATATAAAGTAGTAATTTATCTCATTTATGACACTAACCGGATAATATCGACACTAGCCAGCAAGACTCAGATAACGTGGAATGATATTTGTAAAATTAAGCACGTTTCAATAAGAATTTCATTTCGAAACAATAATTCGAGATTGGACAATAAATTGGATCGTAACAGTGCACTAAAATTCAAAATACCTAATTTAATGCTTCATATTACTCCAACACAACCTAACTTAGCTTAACTTAAACAAATCTAACATAGCCTAGGCCCACCTAACTTAGCTTAACTTAAACTAATCTAACATAGCCTAGGCCCACCTAACCTAATCTAAGTTAACCTAACCTAACCTAGCCTCAACCATAGAAATTGCTTCTATCCAAGTGCGGGTGGATAATGTAAATATTATCTGGATAAATTTCGAAATACATTATTGAATCACCTCTCACTCAACATTATCTACATATTTTGGATAACGTCAACATTATCTGGATAATATTTACTTTATCTGGGCTCTGACTTTACCCGTAGTATTACATATATCAAGATTTCTTGTTTTTGATCGAAAAAACCCTGTTATGACCAGGGAAATCTTCTCTGGCGTACGTAACAACTATAAATAGGCATACTACTTTATTTTATTGTATTTGGTAAGGGTAGAGAGTTTTGTAGTGAAAGCTGGAAGGGTTTTGTTTGTATAGCGGCGGTGTTGCAGAGCATGAGTCCTTTGGGAGAGAGAGTGAAAAGAGTTGGGTTAAAGGGGGGGTTGGGAGAAGGAGAAAACGGGGTGGCTAAGGTTTTTGAGGGAGGTAGTTCCGGGGGAGTAGGGATACAAAAACCGAACTTTAAGTTCCATTGTGCTTTATTCTGTATCTGGTCCGCCACATTCGTTTGGTGGAGGGGAGGAAGGGGATGGGATGAGGGATTTTCGGGAGGGGAGAAGTCTCGCCCCTTCTGGATAGAAGCGATTCAAAAGACCTCAAGGGAAAAAAAAGAAAAATCGAAGATGGTTTAATTATCACAACTGCTCATCGGTGAAGAACATAACTAGACGGCGATGGGTTTAATTTTGTTTCTACATTATGCTGGATTTTTCTCATCTAGAGTATAATCGATTAGGCTATATATTAATTATGTAATGAAGCAAGATACAACCAGGTTGTACATTTTTCTTGGACAACGGTTTCTCTTCAGAGATAGACACGATAGTTTGATAACTCGAAACTCTTATATAATTTAAAATATCCACTTTTAGTTTGTACCAAAACCCTTAAATGTTTCATGTGTAAAATGCAGGATAAATAATGAAAGTAGAATTGATGAGAAAATGCTGCCAATAGCTAAAACATCTTTTTTTTTTGCGAATAAATTATTTTTTAAATGTTAAAATGTGTTAAATAAAAATATATAAATGTTTAAATATCATTTTATGATTAAAATGTTTTACTTCTTCCCTATTTTTAACAGCCATTTATTCCGATTGTTCATTTAAAACAAATTTATAACGTAATTTTGTTCTTATCAGATATAGCTTTTTTTTGTCCACAAATATATTCTTGTCCATAAACTTCTTTCGGAAGTTATTATTTATTGGCCGAAGAACAGAGGATCAAACACGCGACTCTTAGAAAAGTGTGTTATGCGGTTGTGCCACTAGAGACAGAGTTTCTGGAGGCGGGAAGAGAGAGAAGGATGCTGGATCAGTGATCCATCTTGTTCGAGCGTTGGCTGACAGACTGACAGCTCTCGACTTGAGGCAAGAACAACTCATCTCCGTCGAAAAAAAAAACAACAACTGGGACTATATGGTCATTCATTTGGATTGGTTCTCATTAATTTCATTGATAGTTTACAACCATGTTAATGGCTCAGAATATTTGAATATCATTAAAAATACATTTTCACTGACATGTCTAGTTATAAACATTTAAAAAGATGGTGTCACGTTTTAAGGTACTTTACCCAAGACATAGTTTTACTTAACTAACATTTAGCAACATACCCTACTCACTTGGAGTTTGGATTAAATTGACCTTGCAGAAAGTAAACAGTTTTAACACATTTAATTAATTTTCATCATGTAGGGTGTGATTAAGAAAAGGGAAAAGTTGTGGTTCGAATTACATCCTATCTTTTCCAGGTCCATTCTAATGTTATCCTTCCATCTGCTTGTAGGTATTTCCAATGGTATATTCCCATTGTGTTTATCAGTCACTACTTCTGAACAAGGTTCTAGATTCTCCCATTCCCGCTGTATGTCCTACACGCCGTAATCTACTAGACTTGACTAGCTTAACAATGTATTATGATGATTATAAGTTATGTAACTCAACATTATGTAACCTCCTTCTCTCCCCAGTATTATTATGTCTTTTTGGACCAAATATCATCATAAAAGTTTAACTATTTGAATTGACATTGTTTTCCAGGACTACTTCTTAAAAATTCCAAATTTTGGGTCTTGATTTTGTAAAAATTAGAGCTGTATTTTAATAAAACTATCAACTAAAAGCAAAAATTAAAAAAAAGCCATGTAATACATTCGATTAACAACGTTGTTAGTAATATAAATGGCACTTGTCTTATTATTTATATATATATATATATAATTTTTACCACTATTTATTTGTACTCTCTGATTACCAAACCCTTCCTTCACCTCTGACAAGACATCTTGTGAATGTGTGGAAAGCCAGGCCTCCACCGTGGTTCGGATTCCACGTTTAACTGTAGGTCCTTTATTTCATCTCAAAGTCACCCTACCATTACACATTAGCGTAAGTGCGTATAACCTGAACGGGTAGTAAGATGTGGTGCTAATAATAATAATAATATTGTTATTATTATTATTACTATTTGTACTCTGTAGGGAAAATTTTTAACTTGTATTTTTTTTAAACCTGTTCTTGTATTCTGTATATGACGTCACAGATGAAACGGAAATGCGAACTGGCACACCTGTCTCAAAAGTTGCAGCTTTTTTTTTATATATATAGGCCTATATATACATTCGTCTGCACTCCCATTCAGGAAAGAATGTGACTTTAAAACCTTGAGAGCAGGAGGCAAGCAGACACTTTGAGAATAAGTCTTGGAGGGACAGACAACAGGCATGGCATCAAGAAAAAGAATTTGAAGATACAATTTAAAAATAAACGCTTTGTGCTTATGATTTATATCTGTAACCCCGTCTTGATACTTGTTTGGGCTATAAAAATATATTGTATACTACCATAACTGTCTTACAAATTGAAGTTTGTAGAACGTTTTTAGAAAATACAAATATTTTGCGCTCAATGCTGATAACATGTTAATTACTGAAATATTATTAGTGTTTTCTTATAGGTATTAATAATAATATTTTATCAAAAGTGACAGCTGAAGATCACATGACCTTATATTGCATACGTCTTATACCAAAACTTTGATAAACACTGGTGTTTATCAAAGTTTTGGTGAAAAATATGCGCACTGATGGGCTCACCTGGGCGGATAAAGGTGTGTTGAAAATGATGCAGGGAAAGCAATGCTTTTAGAAATATCGATTTTAGGATTAGAAAAACCAAGACAAAAAATCAATATATTAAATTAAATGTTAAAATAATATCACATAATTATGATGAATTACTAAATAATTGCTGTTTGATTATTTTTTTATTATTCTAAGCCTCATAATGTTTTTATAAATAATGTATCATATTTGTTTACATAAGGTTGCTACATACCTTATTTTTTTAATGTGACTTTTTTCAATAGAGGAAATAATTATAGCATAGTATGAATATTTCATTTACAGTTGAACTATAATTTGAAATTCCAGGGAAACCTTAAAAAAAATATTCAAGTTTTCCAAAATTCAAATTAACAATTTTCATCAGTAGGCCTCTATTTAGACAACTGGTACGCAATAAATCAATACCCTCAATATATGACACCATATAATCACACATATTTAATATATACTATATAAAACACACCTACACAATAAATACATACACCGAAAACAAATAAAATTCAAATACTAAGTATAAAAAAACTAAGAAAAGTTAGCATACGAAAATTGCAGGCTTATGATGAAAGCCGACCCAGCACATCTCATATATTAAGATACCTGCTAGCCTCTGGTGCATAATTCCCTGCTTTCATTTTTACTATGTGTCTATAGGCTAGCCCCATATTTATTTGACACTATCAGCATATGGGGTGGTTTAGTAAAGATTGTTAAGCTAGGTTGGTGCGTATTGGTGCGTATTGAATCATCCAATTTTTCGAACTAGCCAAATACTATTGTATCACTCTTTTTAAAATCAAGTTTTTTTTGTCATATGCGATCAATATGCTTTAATTACTTATCATCACTAAACTTACTGTAATCCTGTGGACCAATTAATAAACTGCTGCGGACCACCAGTGGTCTAAGGTCCAAACTTTTAAAAACACTGTATTAGACCATTCGACAACCAAAGCAGTCCAGGGTTGTAACCTTCCTTGGTACCAAATGCAAATCATTACAGGGTAGTACATTAAAAAAGAAACTAGGCCTATATGTAGTATTATTTTAAGTTACATTACTTTTTAGTGTTCTTACCTGGGTGAAAACATCCTAAATATAAATGATTTAGAATTTTTTATAAAAGATTTAATTGATTTGTTTTTACCAATATGATACTATTAAATAGCGAATTTAAGTCTATTAGCATCACAAAATCATCATACATTTATATTGTAGTGCTTGATAATATAAAATCAACAGCAACATTTAGAAAAAAAATTCCATTTCTGCAAATGGTTCATTGGTCATGGTTCGAATTCCAAATGGAGTAATAAAGTGGCTTTTCCTAACCCCCACCCCACTCTTGCAAATGCGAGTAAACTTAATCTAATTTCCACCTTTTCGATCTTTATTCCATTAGACTAGCTATTCGAAATGCGAAGAGTCCAGGAGGGTTTTAAAGCGTCCAACATCAATATTTATATTTAACACTAGCAATCCCGCACGGCATTGCCCGTGACCCACTGTGGTATAAGAATTGTATAAGCCGCCCCCCCCCACGCTGCCCGTGACCCACTGTGGTATAAGAATTGTATAAGCTGCACATCCCCACGCTGCCCGTTATCCTCTGTGGTATAATAATTATATAAATCCTCTTTATTCCCAATCCCGTGGGAATTTCGGAAAATCCTGAAAATTGTTATTAGTGATTATAATTACCTACTTACATGCGGAAATAAGGCAACTTTAAAGCAAATATATAAATCCTCTTTATTCCCTATCCCGTGGAAATTTCAAAAATCCGGCCTTATTCCTTGTCTAAATCATAAAAGGAACCTCTGTGCCAAAATTTCAGCTTCTTAGGTCCAAGGATTTGGGCTGAGCGTTGTTGAGTCAGTCAGTGAGTCAGGCCTTTTCTTTTTTTATATATAGATATGGTCCAACACCTGAACTCATTTGGTAACGTGTGTGTTTACTAAGTAAAGGGTCCCGGGTTCGATTCCTGGAATGGCCAAAAAATGTATTATTGGTGAAATGTGGGTTTCTCATCTCAGTGATGTATTAACGGCCGGGGGCTGGATGTTGATTCTATTATAGATTATAAGTTAGTTTATAAGTCGTGTGCTGATATAATCAGTCGGTTCAGAAAGTGCACATTAAACACATCAAATAAATGGGAGGAGGGGGGATGAAAAATAGTTTAAGATATGATTGATTGTTCTCATTAATGCCATTAGTAATATTAGAGTTTATGAATCATTAAGGTTTTATTTTGTATAGGAATATCACGTAGGCAAAGTTTTTTTATATAAAATAAAGTTTCTGTTAAATTTTAATTCTTAAGTTTATGTAGAAAAGATGCAGGATAAGAACAGTAGTTTTTTTAGTCTACATTACATGAAATAACTTTTGTTCAAAATAAATAAAATATTGTTTCAATAGATAGCTTTAGTTTAATCTTTTATCCATATTAATCTCAAGAATTCTTGAATTTCTGGCATGGACATTGCATAGTTTTGTTAAGGTGTATTCTAATCATTGTGATATGCCACGAAGTTCTCACAGGTATTCGTGAGACTATAATAATTAAAAAATTAAAATAAATTATCTACTGAAGAAATATTTTGTTATATTTGGCTAAAAAAGATTGCCGTCTTAAAAAATTGTAAAAATAGGGATCTAAAGGATGTTGCTTACCTATGACGTCACGGCTGGTCAAGATATGATTTCCCATGTTGGTGAATCTACGTTTTTTTATTCAGTGAGTTTTAAAGCTATAACGTTGAAATAAAAACTGCAAATCATTAAATAATTCTATAAATAGTCCTACAAAATTATTGTTTTTATCTTTAAGTAGTTTATTTATCAATCCTCTACAATTTAGGTTATTTGGCTTGGTCACGAATATAGCTTTTAGGAATATTTTGACAGGATGTAGATTAAAAAAAAGTTCATATTAGCATATTTATATCTAACATAGAAAATAAGTAAACGATACAATTTAAAAGTAAGTCAATGTTTTCAAGGCGCAGATATTAAAATGACCGTGTAAGCTCGTCAGAGGAAGAGGGAAAGTGTGATCAGTACATATACAAGAGCCCTCTCAGGGTGAATTTCTCATTTTCTTTCCTCTCTTTCTATATTGTATATTGTGACCTGGCGGTCCAGGGGTAAGGTGTCAGACTTCTATGCTGGCGGCCGGGGTTCAATCCTCAGTCCCGGCACAGATTTAT
>CABFOW010002065.1:93801-116170 GCA_902141385.1 Timema californicum | reverse complement strand
ATATATATATATATATATATATATATATATATCAAATACTTTTATTGATCATACAGTTTTCTTTTGTGCCCTGTTCTCATCACAAGACATTGTTAGAGTAACCTTATCTCGTAGATTACAGTGGGAAGGACATGCAGTGCGAATGGGAGAATTTAGAACCGTGTTCAGTGTATTGTTTGGTAAACCCAATGGTAAGAGACCAGTGGGAAGACCTAAACGCAGATGGGGGGTTAACATTAGAATGTACCTTAAAGAGATGGGGTGTAACTAAGGGGACTGGATATTACTAGCTCGAGATAGGGATAGGGTGTAACTAAGGGGACTGGATATAACTAGCTCGAGATAGGGATAGGGTGTAACTAAGGTGACTGGATATAACTAGCTCGAGATAGGGATAAGGAGTAATGAGGTGGACTGGATAGCTCGAGATAGGGATAGATGGCGTACTTTCTCAAGTGAGACAATGAACTTTCGAGTTCCTAATGTCATGAAACCAGTAAGAATCAAAATCACAATTCGCACTCGAGGTTTCGCCATGTAACATATAAATATAAAGTTTAAACAATATTGATTGAACCGGTTTCGACTTTAGCCACAGTTAGATAGACAGACTCGGTGGTCTAGTTACTGCAGAAGTTTAGTTTCAAACAACAAATTTACCCTTCCCCCACCCACTTTCTTGAGTTCTTGGTCAACATCCATCATAATCTTGAGGTAAAAAAAAACTTTCCCGATTAAAATCTTTATATAAGAAATTTAAAAAAAATTGATAGATAATTTAAAACTAAAATAAATAAAAAAACAAAATCTGGTTTTTAGTTCTAAAGTGATCCCCTTTGGTGGCCACATGGTCTAAGGCGTCACTTTCACAATAGACTGTCAATGGCGGCGAGAACGTGGTTCGATCCCGGTCGGATGCACTGAGGGTGGTTTCCCACTATAGCTCTCCTCGTGAATGTTGGTACACTTCCTCTAAACTCAACCTTACTCGTCCTTAGCCCACTAACGTAATTAGTATATAAACGTATAGACCGAACGGGTGGTAAGACGCGGTGCTAGAAACGAAATTCTAAAGTGACATTCGCCAGTGAATAAAATGGCTCTACTGTACTCGGGGACTCGAGTAACGCACCTGTAAATAGTATCGACGCTCCAGACCGGGACGGTTCAGTATCACGCACGCGCAGTCCACACAGGTGTTGTATCCAGTCTAGTTTGTAGAGCCTCTTGACCGTTTATTCTCATTTTCTATCTCGCCTCGCCACTGCTGGCTGAACATTATACCCGCCTGGTTATACAGAGAGATAATCCCTGTCCAGAGGTCAACCGCTTATACAAGCGGCTCTGGTTAGATTCCGGGTAGTGCTATAGAATATATTAAATATTTCTTGCTATTACTATTAATTAAGGAAATAAGAAAATTCTGGGAGCTGAAGGTGGAGGCAGTGGTCTAAGCTCACTGACAGGAACGGATCCGTCGTAAGACAGAACACCTAGTGATAGTTGCCATTAGTATACAAGTTTCCTCATAGGTGGGCACAAGGTATTAATGTCAAGCTAATTTAGTCTGATTTGCTGGTGATGGAAAGGTCGGGGCTTAAATCCTGGCTGAGTGTACATAAGGTGTTCTCTCTCACTCTCCCGCCACGCAAACAAGGGTACAGATCTTCTAAAGTTCTACCTTTCTCATTCATAAATCACTGTGGGTATAGCCCGAACAGTAAAACAAGACTTGAAAAAGGGGAGGGGGTGGACTTAGATAAAATAAAAACTATTTCTCTTGATAAAATTTACTATAGATGGGTCAAATAAATTTTTTTTCCTAAATCCGTATCTTAAATTTTCTTTCTAATCCAAATTTGAACCCTTAAATCTTTTAAAATTGTCAATTTTATTTGGAAACCCAAAAAATTACATCGCGTCAGCCCACGATCGAGCCGCCACCGTCTTTTGGCGAATATAGTGCCAACATTTGCGGATATAGGGTGTCATGTTGTCAGCACAATGAACCCTCCGACCGTTAATCTCAGTTTTCTAGACTGAAGCCGCCACGTGTTTATTCCAGTAGATCTTAATTTTGTTCTCACGGGGCTGAAGCCTGAGTTTGACCCCATCCCAGACCCACTGCTTCACAATCTGGAAGCTGCGGGGATCAAACCCGGCACCTCTGGATCTGTAGCCAGTAACTCTGACCACTGGACCACAGAGGCGGTCCAATTTTAGCTAAAGTTAAAACATAACTTAAAAAAAGAAGTTGTTTAAGGCGTGTTGCCACTGACAGACTTTTTTCAGTAAATTAATTATATTAATACCCGCTTCGGTGGCCGCATTGTCTAAGGCGCTACTCTCGCAGTAGACTAGACTGGCGATGATGGGGAGATCGAGGTTCGAATAATGGTCGGGTTTACTCAGGGCGTTTTTTCCAAAGTCATTTTTCCACTCTCCCTCCAAGCAAATTTGGGTACACTTCCTATAAATATAACCTTCCTCGGCCATACAACCATTAGACTAATTAGTATATAAGCGTATAAACCGAACGGGTAGTAAAACTATATGATAACAAAATAAATATATTAATATAATTTTGTCCTTTTTTGTGATTGCTTAATCAAGACAAGGTCTTCATAATTGCATTATAGGTAATTTTTTGAGATTTTCTTACGAATTTCGAATGTATCGATTACAACAGGGCTCGAGGATTCAAGCGTCCCCCCTCTAATGATACTTATTTACACGTATCATCGGAATATTACATCATCTAAGAGTCTAAAATATATATTCCTTTTTACGGTGTAGACGACGATTCCGTTAAAAGACAAGAGGTCGTTAACATAAATCGTTTCTTTTCTTCCAATAGGACAACGATTTAGATTACGTGTGTTGAAAAAAAAAAGTTACATTCTTTTTTTTCTTTTTCTTTGCAAATCTTAAATCTTCCCTACAAGTTCGAAAAGACGTGGAATCTCCTTTTTTACTACAAAAGGGCTCGAAATGTAAATTACAACTTTAAAAACTTTAACTCTTTTTTTTATCTTTCTTACTCTGTACAAAATATGTCTTGCGATAAGAGCAACATTTATATAAATTGACCCCTGCCCTTAACTCCCCCCGCCCCTACTATCTTTTAAATATATATTTTTAAGGCCTTTGTGTGTGTGTCTTTCAGAAAGTTTAGACAATTTTTCTTCAGATTCGAAAGTTTTACCTGCAAGTTTTGATAAATACAAGAATACAAGTATTATTATTATTATTATTATTATTATTATTATTATTAGCACCGCGTCTTACTACCCGTTCGGGTTATACGCACTTACGCTAATGTGTAATGGTAGGGTGATTGTGAGATGAAATGGTGGACCTACAGTTTAACGTGGGATCCGAACCACGGTGGAGGCCTGGCATTCCCCACATTCACAAGTTGTGATTAATACACGTCTTGTCAGAGGTGAAGGAAGGGTTTGGCATCTGTGCCGGGACCGAAGATTGAACCCCGGACCCCCAGCACAGAGGTCCGACACCTTACCCCCTAGACCGCCAGGTCACCAATACAAGTATTAACGGGTGTTTAAAAGGTAGCATGGAGACAATGTCTATACCAGGATTTTGATAATAAGTCCGTTTTAGATGGTCTTATTTCTTACCATAATTATAGTATATAGTTCAATTTTGGTAAGATAAAAGTCCTTCCAAAACGCTACTAGGATGTCCGTTCTATAAGACCCTTTATCCTATCAAAATACTACTGAACAGTAGGATAATGGTGCGAAATAAGGGCCTCCCCTTCCTACCAAAATCAGGGTCAACCCGGCCCCTGCACCCCTTTGTCAGGCGCTACGCAGTCGAACTGGCGACGCGTTGGTACCCATCACCTTCTTTATTTCACTCTTGGTTCGCTTTCGTTCCGTATGCGATTATAAATTTGCATAAGTTCAAGTTAGGCTATTTATTATAATTTTGCAGCTAATAATTATAAAAAATAGCTTAGGTGTTGATTGAAGTGTAAGGGGTATTATTATTATTATTATTACTATTATTATTATTATTATTATTATTAGCACCACGTCTTACTACCCGTTCGGGTTATACGCACTTACGCTAATGTGTAATGGTAGGGTGATTGTGAGATGAAATGGAGAACCTACAGTTTAACGTGGAATCCGAACCACGGTGGAGGCCTGGCATTCCACACACTCACAAGATGTCTTGTCAGAGGTGAAGGAAGGGTTCGGTAATCAGATATGTTAGGGGTAGTTTAAGGAACCATATAGATTGAAAAGCATGATTTGATTTCCGTCGACAGCAACTTTAGTGGACATTGATGTGTTATTGTTATACTATTAGGAAAGCTTACATGTTTTTTTAATACGCATGGATGTTCAAAAGATGAAAATTGAGTGCGCACTCTGAATAAACTATTCCCATATGTTTTTATCGGACTGATTCCGCAGAATTTAACGGGGCTTCTTCTCTTTTTTTCTTGTCTTCTCCAGAGAAATACGATCCGTTGAAAGGGTATTAGGTGGCTATAAGCTCCCAGGAGGTGGTCGAGATTTAAGAGTGTTGGTGAAGGCATGCCTTGCCGGTTGATCGATGGCGCAGACCGCCACGGCCGTTTTGGGGGCGTCCCGCCTGTACGGTAAGGGATCCCCTGGGGAAGACGACGACGCCTGGCACAGGGCTTACTGCTGACCGTGTTCTTCTTCAGCGAAGAAAGTGGCTCCCCACTCGGTCTATCTGAAACTATTGGAACTCCTCTAAGAGCTCTTGGGCCGTTCGGGCGTCATCTTTCTTGTACGAATTTTTGTAAATCTTGGGAGCGATTAATCTACATGACGTCATTGGTTATAACTAGCCAAGGCGTCTCTTTTTTTAGTTTTCAGATGTCGTGCTACGTTTCATGAGTAGAATTATGTCTTTGTCATCAAATATTAATTAAACAATGCCTTTTAGATAGATGAATCATTATACTCTCGTATTCAGATACCAAACAAACAAGTTTCAAGAGTTGAATTCTGTTTTAGGGTTTCAAGAGATTAATTCTGTTTTTGACTTCAGATACTAAACAACAAGGTTTCAAAAACTAAATTTGGTCTTGGCCTTTAAATATCACACAACAAGTTTCATGAGTTGAATTCTATTTTCGTATTCCGATACTAAAGAACAGGTTTTCGAGAAACTACATTTTGTTTTTGCCTTCACATATCAAACAACAGGATTTCGAGAGCTGAATGCTATTCTCATCTTCAGATATTAAACAACCAGGCTTCAAGAACTGAATCCTGTTCTCGTATTCAGATACTAAGCAACAAGGTTTAAAGAACTGAATCCTGTTCTCGTCTTCAGCTACTAAGCGATCAGGTTCCAAGAGCTGAAATGTTTTCTCGTCGTTAGTTATTAAACTACTCCTCCCTTCTGGCGCCCTAATATGACTTCCCGGCCCTCAGTTCTTGTCTTCTTGAGAGTGCATACAACGACGCTTCAAGGTTTATTCTCTATTCTCATGTTTACGCTATGAAACATTAACACCACGAGACGTCTATTATCAACATTAGAATGTGACATTATGTAATTGTTTTCCACTTTTGTCTGGGTTGATAATTGCTAATTATAAGTAGGCCTATTTCAGAAATACACTGTTTTTTTCTTACCTTATTTCACTTGATGTCCTAGCCGGTATTCGAAACTTGGCTGGTAGGTTGGCAGTATAACAAAGACCGATTCCATCCTAAATATTATTATTATTATTATTATTATTAGCACCGCGTCTTACTACCCGTTCGGGTTATACGCTCTTACGCTAATATGTAATGGTAGGGTGATTGTGAGATGAAATGGAGGACCTACAGTTTAACGTGGAATCCGAACCACGGTGGAGGCCTGGCATTCCCCACATTCACAAGATGTCTTGTCAGAGGTGAAGGAAGGGTTTGGTAATCAGATAAATCTATGCCGGGACCGAGGATTGAACCCCGGCCGCCAGCATAGAAGTCTGACACCTTACCCCTAGACCGCGAGGTCACCTTCCAGCCTAACTAATGGTTTTCCGCGTATTCTTACATATTTACTAGTGAATGCTCCTTTAATTTCCTTAAAATTAGCTCTCCTTGTCCGATATCCTTAAGAGTATATAGTTTGTCATTACCAGGGGTTAAAATAGACCTCACGATTATTAATTACTAGTTGAATTACAGGCGTTGCTTGGGATGAATGATTTTAGTTTAGTGACTGTACGTGAAATTTAACTTTAAAGTTAGTACCTTTAATCCCTGCACTGCCCATTCATTACTTTTTTTTTGCTTTGGACTCGGTTTTTAATTAACTAAACAAAGAAGCTAATAAAAAATTTAAAATTCTTTCTTTGAGATGGACACGTTCGTACACAAGAGCTACTAATTTTTAAAATCTCAAACCTCTGCGTGGGGTAGATATTGAGTATTGCTCATTACAGACACACTTTTTATTTTATTAAAATATATATTCAACTCTTAAAATACAACCAGACACTTTCGTCTCTGCTCTGATAATTTTTTAACACTGCTTATCTTAGTGGGATTGTGGTAGAAAATATATTTAGAATATCCAACCCTTTTTTTAACCACCATTGATAAAACCCGCTTCTGAGGTCACATGTTCTAATCCCTGAGGCATCACTCTCGCAATAGACTGAACTGTCGATGACGGGGAGATCGAGGTTTGAATCCTGATTGAGAGTTTTTTTTCTTCCTAAACTGTTTTCCAGTCCCTCCACGCAAATGTGGGGACACTTACTATACATTCCTCTAAGTTCCATATTTCTAACACATTAATCGTAATAGTACGTGTTTGTATAACCCGAATGGGTAGTAAGACGCGGTGCTAAAAATAAATGTTTATACAATTTTTATTTACTCTTAAGTATTATTTTATAGTATATATCAGAAGTTCCCATGACTTGACGTATGTCTGAATGAATTAATACGTTTGCACCAAACCGGGATATCAGTATATTTACACTAGTGGCTTAGAGATGAAGAAGGTATAGTTTATAGGAGATGTGCCTGCATTTTCTTGCAGGAATAGTGAAAAACCATTCATGGAAATTAACCTCAATAAACCCCCGACCGACATTCTAACCTTGACCTCTTCTTTACTGATAAACCAGACAGTAGTGTACGTCTATGTCCGCGTCGTCCACTCGCGTTGGCCTGAGGAAAACGAAACCTTTATTTAAAATAACATGTATATGATATTGACTTAATGTGATGGATTCAAGTTTCAAATATTTAAAAAAAAAAAAAATGCGCTTAAAAATTACGAAGAAAAAATTATTCTAAAAAATATTAATAGTTTTCCAACCGAAGTTTAATCTAGTCTTGATGATTCCAGCATTATTATTATTTTTTTATTGGAAATCTTTGTCTTCCGTTAGATCCGTTCCCTATCTTCAATTCCTTCCCCCACCCTTCTCTCGTCTTTTCCTTCCTCCGATCTATTTCTCATCCCTCTGTTTGCCAGAAACCCACATTAACCCCTATCTGACCACCCTTAATTTCACCACTCTCTCCATGATCTATCAAACTTTCTCCACCGCCTCATCCTACAACAAGAAAAAACTTTATATTATTTGTTCTCCTTTCTCTTTTCTTCTAAAAAAAAAACCGCCAACCCTATTCACTACTCTTTTTTTTTCTTCTTCTTCTACGACTTCGTCCGCGCTATGTTGAGATTTAAGAGCGATAGAGGCCTAAGTGCGATCAAATTTTGAAGTCCGCTGAGAGTTTTTTTATAACTTATTTTGTTGTGGATTGACGTCACCAGTTGAAAACAAAATAAGTTAGTTTAAAAAAAAAAGTATTTTCTTAACACCACTTGAATTAGGATACGAATCGAGATTTTGAATAATATTATCTTCAGACTTTACTACCAACATTGTAACTACAGTCAGGGAATTTTTTGATGTCATGGAAAACAAGGGAATGGCATGGAATGTATTCAAAAATAGAGAACAGTCAAGGAATTTAATTACTTTACTATTTCTACACATAAATATTTAAACAAAAGTGAGAAATTTCGTTTCTCCATGCTAACAAAATGCATTGGATATTTATAACACATTTACACAGGTACACAAATAATACCTAAAACATTAAACATTGAAGAAATTACTTTAAAAAAAAAGGATTATCTTTAGTAGTTGTTAGGATTGATTTCTAAAATATATTATACTCATTGTAATAAACGAAAATAAATGGCCACTTATGACTTAGCTAGAAGAACTGCAAAAAAGCTTAAGTCAGGATTTTTTAAAACTGTTTCCTTGAAAAAACCAGGAAAAAAAGTCAGTGAATTTTAAAAGTAAATGTTTTGTAACCACCCTGTATCAATCACCTGCCATCATTTCGCACCATGGCGAAAAAAGTTTCACGGTTAAAAAAGAAAAAAGAAAAATCGGCTATTTTGAGTGAATATCACAGAGAGATACATGAAGCTGATATCCACCTCAAATAAAAACGTCACATCTGTAATTCCAAATCTGACCGTCAGAGGGTAGGTGCGTCACTTTTCTCATGGTTCCATTTAGCACTCATTTAATTATGATCAGTGTCACTTCCGAGTTGAAGCACTGAAGTCTATGTTTGTTGGAGAAGAAAAATGACATATTTTGACTCAACTAAAGTTAAGAGAGTCACAAATAAGAAACAATAAATTAAGAACACTGAGAAGTGTTGCAGACGTTTAGAAATCCCGGATTATTTATGAAGTGGTTTGATTTTTTTTTTTAACATTGTATTCAACAAAATGTAGGTGAAATTTCTGACCAGTTAAAAAGTTTAAATTCTAAGTTTAAAGAGTTTTAAAAAGGTGTAATAGCTTACATAAAAACCCTATTAAACAATCATATATTAGCTTACAACTTTCTGTTGTGAGCCTATCAAAACGTAACTTTATTTGATAGAGGAAGGCAGTGGCGGCTCGTAGCTAAAATTAGTGGGGGTGCTGATCTAGAAAATTTTTAGCCTTTGTTTTAAAATTGTGTAAAAGGAGAAAGAAAATTTATTCAGTAACTTGATAAAATATTAACCAAAAAAATCCCAACTTTTTTACTTACTTTAACTCAAATTGTTACAGTTCAAGGTTGATATATTCATTTAAAAATTAAATCCATTCTTCTTGTTTTAATTTGCTCAAAAAGTTCAATAATTTTCTCCTTGATCTCTAGATGACAATTGAGGAAATTTTTCTCCATTGAAAGTACTGCAAGCGCATTTAGTATTTCTATTAAATAAACGAACCGAAAAAAAAATGAATCAAATAGAATAGCTGGAAGTCAGAATAATAATCTAACTCTACACTCTTCTACACTTTATCACATTCAAGAATATGGTACACGGTTTTTAAGCACAATACACGTTGAGTAAAAAAAACTTCCTTCCACCATCACGCCAGGACCGGCACTGTGAGAGCAACAGTGCTATCTCTCCTGGCAGTCCCGCCTTCCTCCCTCCCCCTCCTATGTGCGCATCCGCACAACAGTCAAACATCACGTCACTGGCACTGTGAAGCGCACAGTTCCATACAAAGCTTTTTGTATCTTTTTCATAAACTAGGGGATGGCTACTGAAGTACTGACATTAAGCTTAAGGAATATATATTGTACTACAAAAATAAAGAAAGCATTACAGAAAAAAAAATTCATTATATTATTATTATTATTATTAGCACCGCGTCTTACTACCCGTTCGGGTTATACGCACTTACGCTAATGTGTAATGNGGTTATACGCACTTACGCTAATGTGCAATGGTAGGGTGATTGTGAGATGAAATGGAGGACCTACAGTTTAACGTGGAATCCGAACCACGGTGGAGGCCTGGCATTCCCCACATTCACAAGATGTCTTGTCAGAGGTGAAGGAAGGGTTCTGTGATCAGATAAATCTGTGCCGGGACCGAGGATTGAACCCCGGCCGCCAGCACAGAAGTCTGAAACCTTACCCCTAGACCGCCAGGTCACCCAATTCATTATATTAAATGTTGTCGATAATATCGAGTGGAATTAGGGGGTGCTGCAGTTCCGCAGTGCCTATAAACGAGCCGCCACTGGAGGAAGGATACATATAGGTTCATAAATTCTTGCTTTATAGTGAAAGTGATATTTTGTCAATAATGCCTATTCTTGGTTAATTTTTTTAGATGTTGTAAAGACCTATATTTACGGCGATTCTGTTATATTTAGACTACGTATGAATATATGTTTGCGCACTGATTGAGTCGTTTGGTGGTTTTTTAAAATTAATTGGATCTTCCAAGCTGATGTTGTCTAGCAGGAAAATACACCTAACGTTACTTCAAGTCGCCCAGGGTGGACAACTCTGATGATGCTGAAATCTTGTGATTGGCTTAGAGCTCGTCACGTGATTACGTTTTGGTTTTGCTCTGGTTTTTTAGCAGACGTGTGTATTCTCAGTTCCTGTTCGGTTAGATCAAAGTTCGATCCCGGTCGGGTGCACTTAGGGTGGGTTTTCCTAATTGGTTTCCCCCTCTCCTTCCAAGCACATTCGAGTACACTTCCTATAAATTAAACCTTCTTCATCCCTAACACATTAGTGCAATTAGTACATAAGCGGATAAACCGAACGGGTAGTAAGATGTGGTACTAGAAAAAATTATGTAATGAGGATTTTTTTTGTGAAAAGAAGGGGAGGGTTTGAAGGGGGTGTTGTAGTTCAACACCCTTGTAAAACACTTGGGATCCTTTATCGGCACTCCTTGTCCTTAAACTCATCCGGACTATTTGCATATTCACATCAATCCAGTAGGGATGAGGAAGGTAGAATTGAGAGGATATGTACCCGAATTTTATTTTTAAGAGAGTTGGGAAAATACTATCTAGTTTTAAAAATATCCTCAGCATTCCCAGTCGGTGGATTTTAACACCGACCTGGTTCCCGTCAACGGCATACCAGACGAGACGATACTGACGCCTTTATGCACCGATGTGGGTGGGCTCTTGTCAGTGTGTAGAGAAAAACAAGATATCTTCCTCGTTACGTGACGTAAGTCGCCCACTTCTAGGCCGCCATTATTTCATCTAGTCTGATTAGTTGCGTTTCTCCGGACAGTTGGCGACCGCATTGACGGGTCAAGTTGGTCTTCTCGTCCGCCAGGGGCCCCCCTACAGGGGGTATCCACCCTTTCATCTTTAGTGGCAGATTATTTAGGAAACCTACCCTCAGTACATCATACCGGGATTCGAACCCCTAGCTAATCGTTATAGGAATCAATCCAGTCTAGGCTGAGAGTGACGCCTTAGTCCATTCGGCCACCAAAACTAGTTTTTTTTAGAAAGTGATATAAATAAAATAAATAAATTAAAGATAGTAATAAATTAAAATGACCCATTTTTTCCCGCTGTGACTTTAGTAATACCAGTAGTAGGCCTACTAGTGAACTCTGTAGGTACCAAGTGTGAATTAATATATCCTACCTTCACAGGCATTCCCCACTGGTGCATATACCTACAGTAGCCCCATGGCTTCTTTGGTGCTGACTGACAGCTCACAGCTGACTTATAACAGTCAACATTTAGGTATATAGCTACATTTTGACCGTCAGAAGTGACAGCTGCTAAACACATGTTTTTGCAGATCATATGGTTCGGCGTAGGAATACATAATTTGGTCTGGTAACTTTTCAAAGCATTTAACTGTCAGCTGTGAGCTGTCAGTCAGCACCAAAGAAGTCATGGGGTTACTGTAGTTTTACTTACCTTATAATCCATACCATGACTTTTTACGAATTGACACTTGGAGAACTTTTTGGAAAAAATACAATCGTATATTTTTACGTTCAACAATGAAAACATTTTACTTTAATGTCATTTAATAGATATTGATCCGCCTCGGTGGCGTAGTTAGCTAACGCGCCAGTTGTGTCGAGCTAGACCACCGAGAACGGGGAGATCCAGGTTCGAATCTCGGTCGGGTGAACTGGGGGTGGTTTTCCACTAAATGGTTTTCCACTCTCCCCCCACGCAAATACTTGTTCACTTCCTCTAAATTCAACCTTCCCAGTTCCTAATCAATTAGTGTAATTAGTATTTAAGCGTATAACCCGAACGGGTAGTAAGACGCGGTGCTAATAATAATAATAATAATAATAATAATAATAATACTTTTAAGACGACTCGGATGAGTAAAATCCCGCTCGAAACTAAGAAGTGTCGTTTTTCCGATGCATCGAGTCCCGGGTGATGTTTTTTTTTCAATTGGCAACACTGTAATTGTCTTCAACCATCCTAATCCATTGGTACCTTCCCTCTTCCTCGTGTTCTCTCTCACGCTGTGGCTGAGCGCGGAGCTTAGAATAGCTCGTTCTTATCCAAGGGGATCTATAATATAATTGCTGACCTGGTGGTCTAGGGGTAAGGTGTCAGACTTCTGTGCTGGCGGCCGGGGTTCGGTCCTCAGTCCCAGCACAGATTTATCTGATTACCAAACCCTTCCTTCACCTCTGACAAGACATCTTGTGAATGTGGGGAATGCCAGGTCTCCACCGTGATTCGGATCCCACGTTAAACTGTAGGTCCTCCATTTCATCTCACAATCTCCTTACCATTACACATTAGCGTAAGTGCGTATAACCCGAACGGGTAGTAAGACACGGTGCTAATAATAATAATAATAATAATAATAATAATAATAATAGAATATAATTACACTCATCGGTGAACACGCTGTCTTAATGTCAAGCTCATCTCGTCCGGTTTTGCCTGTGACGTGGAGAGTTGGGGGGGGTTTGAATCTAGTCTGGGTTCACTGAGGGTGTTAAAATAAATTGTTTTCCACTATACCTCCACGTAAATGCGGGTACACTTCCTCTAAATTCAACCGTCTTCAACTCTTAACTCATCTCGTCCGGGTTTTTCCCTGTGATGGAGAGGGTCGTGGTTTGAATCCTAGCTGGGCTTATTTCTAAATGGTTTTCCACTCTCTCTCTCCACGTAAATTCGGATTCACTTACTCTAAATGTATCCTTCCTTATCCCTAACACAATAGCGTAGCTATACGCTGATTTTGGTTGGAAGAACAGTAGAGAAAATTCAAACATATTTATTTGTGTCCAACACTGATAATATTTTATTTTATTATTTGTGTTAATATATAGGTATTAATAATAACTATCAAAAGTGACAACTGCAGATAACAAGATTTTATCTACGAATATATTAAAATTGTTTTAGTAACTTTAGTAACTAACTTCTACTGTTCTTCCTAGCAAAATCATACTATAGTTCACATGCGTACTACCCAAACGGACAAGTTAGACGCGGTGTCAATAAAATAATAATAAAGGAAATGTTATCTCAATAGAGCCAATTGGGATTCGAACCCCGATCTCATCGCCTCTGTTAAAGCAGACGAGGAAAATTTACTCCTGTATTCCACGTACCCATGGATGTGCAACAGTCCTGGTATGATAATGTATTTAGACAATAAATCCAAAGGAGTTTTTACCAACATGAATGTCCAGTTCCTCCACGACAAAGGTCCCGGGCTCGATTCCCGTGTCCAAGTGTCATTTTTCAATCTATAAGATTATGTTTGAGATACGGCTCATATCCGTTATTATAATCATATACATACCCCAACCTTCGCCTGTCATTATATTTAATTACTATAGCGTTGCTTTTATCCATCTAGAGAAATGTGTTTTTAACAACCTAAAATGTATTCGCTTACCCGCAGGTTGAATACCTTTGATATAAATTTTCCTAACCACTCGACCAAGATGATCGGTTTAATAAAGATGTTATCGTGACATAAAATGAGAGAAAGTCAATGTTTTGTCGCGTACGATATGTTTATTTTACCACGGGCTTGAAACCACAACAAGTGGTCGACAGAAAAGTGGTCTACAAAAACTTGGAATACTAAGGCGGTCAAGTGGTCGACACGAGCAATTAGGTACATGTGGTCGACAGAAAAAGCGGTCGACAAAATGTAAACAAATATTTAGAAAGTTGGATGGGTACAAGTGGTCGACACGAGTAGGTACAACCGATTGACAGAAAAGCGGTCGACAAAATGGGAACAATCATTTAGAAGGCTGGGTGGTATAAGTGGTCGACACGAGTAGGTACAACCGGCTGACAAACTTAAGTATAGGAGGTTCAAGTGGTCGACACGATAGGATCAGGTAGACTGGAGTTGATTTTATCAAGTAATTCTTTCATAGTATACCGTTGAACTTAACCTGAAAGGTAGCGGTCTGACCTTGATGGACCACACTAGGCCCTTATCTTTTAAACTGCGCCATAGTGTAACCATGCGAGGTAAGCTACCTTATCTCGTTAAACAAGGGGTACTTACAAGAAAAATACTGTTTTATAATTAAAACTGTATTGTTGGAACATTTAATTAATATCAAATAAAACCAAGAAAATGTTATGGTGGATTAATTGTGGACTTGATTAAAATTTGTTCAATATGTTCGGATCATCTCTAGGAGATCACCTAGGCAGTACTCCAGAGGTTATTTTCAATGTGTTTTAGCCCCATGTTTTAGTACCCGTTCGGGTTATCCGAATATTTACACTGATGAGGTAGAAAAGAGGCAGGTGGAATTTAGAGGAAGTGTACTAGCATTTACATAGAGGGAGAGTCAAAAACCTTTAGGAAAAAACGAAAACAATCCCCCTTCCCCCATTACACTAGATTGAGATTCGAACCCCGATCGATCCTTAGCCAGAGATTCTGCTTATTGTCTTAAACATTAGTCCTCCAACGTAGATAGCACTGCAGTAGATGATGTCGGGATCACGCTCAACTTAATGTTCACGTAAATTAACGTTAACTTAAATTAAAAAAGAGTGTGATCAGGATTCATGTAACATAACATAAAAACTCTAGCAACACACAAACAGTGAACTTGAACTTTTGAAAACATAATACTGTATATAATTTTACTAAATTTCAAATATTAATAATAATTTATTTCCATACTATCTTCCGTTTATAATTCCGTTGTTGAGCGATTGGTTCATAATGTATTTAACTTGTCGGTTACTTGGTCCCTTCTTAACTGGATCCATCATGACGTTTTCTACCTGGCTCTTTCGTGTCGACCACTTTTCTGTCGACCACTTGAACATCCTATACTTGAGTTTGTCGACCGGTTGTATCTACTCGTGTCGACCACTTTTACCACCTAGCCTTATAAATGTTTGTTTACAGTTTGTCGACCACTTTTTGGTCGATCAGTTGTACCTATTCGTGTCGACCACTTGTACCACCTAGCTTTATAAATGTTTGTTTACAGTTTGTCGACCACTTTTTGGTCGATCAGTTGTACCTACTCGTGTCGACCACTTGTACCACTTAGCCTTATAAATGTTTGTTTACATTTTGTCGACCACTTGTACCACCTAGCCTTCCAAATATTAACTTTAATTTTGTCGACCACTTGAACCTCTTATACTTGGGTTGGTCGACCAGTTATACCTACTCGTGTCGACCTGTTTGCATGGTGCCCACGGGCTTATCTCCTTGCCCTAAGAAAAAAAAACAAGACGGGGTAGGGTTTTAGGGGTTTTTCTTTCGTCTCTCTTTAGCCTGAAGGGGTTGGTCACGTCTCGTGCCAACAAAAATATCCCTTCTCCCTCTCCCTTCACACGCTCTCTCTCAAGAACCCAACCTCATTCGAAACCACCCTCTCATGTAACACATCTAGCAATCTGGCAAAAAAAAAGGAAGAAATCTAAATGTTTGTTTACATTTTGTCGACCGCTTTTCTGTCGATTGGTTGTACCTACGCGTGTCGACCACTTGTACCACCTAGCTTTATAAATGTTTGTTTACATTTTGTCAACCACTTGTACCACCTAGCATTCTAAATATTTGCTTTAATTTTGTCGGCCACTTTTCTGTCGACAACTTGAAACCTCCTATACTTGGGTTTGTCGACCGGTTGTACCCACTCGTGTCGACCACTTTTACCACCTAGCCTTATAAATGTTTGTTTACATTTGGTCGGCCACTTTTCTGTCGACAACTTGAAACCTCCTATACTTGGTTTTGTCGACCGGTTGTAACTACTCGTGTCGACCACTTGCACCTTTTAGCGTTTTAAAGGCTTGTCAACCACTTTTTTTTGGTCGACCTGTTCGCATGGTGCCTCACAGTCCAAGGCCATCCGGAGGGTCTGTAACATGAACCCTGTTATCCTGAAGATCTGTCAGAATTGCTGAGTTGGAGAGCACAAGATGGGTCGGGGAAGGGGGGGAGAGGGGGGTAAAACCACTTCCCATTGATACATTATCCCGTCCTTTCACACACGGTACTACGCATGCACTTCCAGGAACTGTAAACAACAGGGACCAAGCAGTAGAGTTATTACTACTAGACTACGCCTCTCTCAAAATACTGGATTTAGAAATTAGATTTTTCCGCATTGATGGCTTGCTAGCTACGTAAGCGAAGGGGCTAATTTGGGGAAATCGGCACCAAAATAGAGCCTTTTTCATACATACAGTAAGTCCCCCCGTATCCGTTGATTCAGTATACGTGGTTTCAATTTTACACGGTTTACCTCTGCCCAAGTTTTTTTTTTTAGTTAAATAAAAAAATTGTTTTAAAGTCACAATGACTACACCATCACCCCACTTCATCTTTTCACCGTAGGCATCGTGCTATCATTATCATCATCAGCAGCAGCAGCAGCATCATGTGATCACCGCAACAACAAAAATGGAGAATAGAAATTACACTGTAGTGTATAGTACACGTTGTTATTATGTACTTGGTGACCTGGCGGTCTAGGGGTAAAGAGGTGTCAGACTTCTATTCTGGCGGCCGGGGTTCAATCCTCGGTCCCGGCACAGATTTATCTGATTACCAAACCCTTCCTTTCACCCTACCATTGCACATTAGCATAAGTGCGTATAACCCGAATGGGTAGTAAGACGCGGTGCTAATAATAATAATAATAATATTATGTACTTTATTTAACTTTGGTAATGTCTTACTGTGGATAATTTATCAATTAAACTTTACCGTATTTATGTATGTTACAGTAATACCACGATATATAATAGTTTGTTATTACAGTAGCCTCATGGCTTCTTTGGTGCTGACCGACAGCTTTAAAAAGTTACCAGATCAATTATGTATCTCTACGCCGAACCAGATGATCTGAAAAAACATGTGTTTAGCAGCTGTCACTTCTGACAGTCATAATGTAGGTATATTCCTAAATGTTGACTGTCGAAAGTCAGTTGTGAGTTGTCAGTCAGCACCAAAGAAGTCATGGGGCTACTGTACGTGATATCTCCCCCTTGGTAAGGATGTAGGGGGCGCGAGAAAAGGTCAATGATTCTGCAGTTTTTATAGTAAAACTTTTTTTTTTTTTTTTGCCAAAACAAATAAAATATTGCTCCAGTAGAAACATATAGTTTAATTTTCTTCAAATGGTGACCTCAAAAGTTTCTTGAATATCTGTTAACGGTGTCCTGGAATTTAATGACAAATTTTTCTCTTAATTTAAAAAGTTTCTCATCTAATGGAGCTGTGTTCATGACAGATATGCAACAAATGTTGATATTCACATATGAAGTAAATTAAATTATATGTTCATACTGGAGAAATATTTTATATATTTTAGCAAAAAAAAAGTTTGATGCCCCTGAGCAGTCTAAGCACTATCACACTTAGACGTAAATGTACTAAATGGTAAGAGAAGGAAGAGAATTAGTAGTTAATCCATCCTGAGAGGTAATTAGTAGTCTTACCGCCCGTTTGGGTTGTACGCCTACACTTATGTACTGATTACGGTAGTGGTTTTAGGGATTAGGACAGTTATATTTAGAGGAAATATACTCGCATTTGCATGGAGGAAGAGTGTAAAACCATTTTGGAAATAAACCTTCGGTACATCCGACCGAGATTTGAAGCTAGATCTCCCCATCATCGGCAGTTTAATTTACTGCGAGAGTAGCACGTTAGACCACGTGGCCACTAAATCGGGCGTCATTAGTTTATTTGTGGATATTACTTACCCTCTTCAAATGACTGGTATACACACTCACTCTACTATTTGCACCTGGATAGCATTGCCTTCTATTAAACAACTTTTTTTTTCTTGTTTCCTATTCTAGATAAACATTTTTTTTTTTATCCCAAGGACATTTTTAATCCACTTCCTGGCGGAAGAGTTTCCTCCTACTGGTGGCTATTTTAATGAATAAACCAAGTAGACAATTCAAATAATAATAAAATCTTACAAAAAAAAACTACTTTATGATAAAATAAACACATTTTGTGACAACGTAAGGCTATTTATAGAATTATTTAAGATTTGATAGTTTTTTTTGGCTTAAAGGTTGTATCTTTAAAACTCGCCGAATGAATAGTAAATAACTCAACATGAAATATTTTACCTTGAGTTGACGTCCTTAAAATCTCCAGGTAGATCGAACCTAAAACCAGTGCTCTGTCCCTTTCGATGACTCAGTCACAAACACTCACTCTAATTTGTATTTATAAGGGGTAAAAAAAAAGTATTTTGTTGGTTTTAACAAAAGTCCGCGAAAACCAAAGAAAGTATCACACGGATTTCCTGGAACACAGAAAATACCAATGTCTCAGTTGATTGTTTGATTTTTCTCCTTTATTAAAAAAATAAATCAGTAAATAGATTTCCTGGAAAATGTCCAAACATTTAACTAAGTATGTTTACAAACTCCAGTTTCAAGAAACATATTTCAATACCTCTTTCAAGAATTTCTGAGAAATTGCGTTTTTTTATCTCTCTGTAAAATAGACAAACTTTTTTTTTTTGTAAAATGTGTTTTTGAAAATAGAGCAAAGAACCTTAAAGTGGTCAAGCGTTTTGAAAGGTATTGTGTCCGCTCTCCTCCCCCAAAACCCCCCTCATTCCATTCTGAAGGCTAGAAACGTAATTCTTCGCGAAAAGCACCCTGTAGCGTTTGTTGAGTTTTTGTTGTTGCAAACTAGATAGACCTAACATCGAAACTAACATCTCCTAGATATTGTACCTTAATTTTATTTCAACAGTGTTGCCTTCTCGGTAGATTTAAGAGGGGGTGGGTTGCCAGTCATAAGGTATTGAAATTTCCTGACCCCAAATTATAGTAGCCTGAGCGCCTCCTCTCCTCACTATAAGAGTTCGACAGTAAATAGTTAACCTAAGAGGCCATCCTTAAATTACGCAATATAGTATTCCACCCTCCATCCGCGCAAATGCGGGTACACTTCTTCTTAAACTCAACTTTACTAATTCCTAACATATTTGAGTTGTTAGTGTACAGGCGTATAAAATGAATGGGTAGTAAGACGTGGATAAAAAATAGCTAGCAAGAAAATTTGTGCTTAATATTGGTGGTAGCGCGCAGACAATAGTTTTCAGCGATGTTTAAGGGGCCGGTCAACACTCGTTCACCCATAAAAACATGGTATTACAAAATAGAAGATTGTGACACACCCGTTCAATGGATTTGAAATCGGTTTTCGCCAATCAAAAGGGATTTATATTATCTAGAAATAAGAGACTGTATAAATTTTACTAATCATACTAATTAAACTATACATTGAAAACTATCACATTTTCAGCCTCGCACTATATTGCTTATAATGACTTCATTAAGTTAAATATTCAAAATTAATTTTTACTATATAAAGCAAAACTATTTTTACTTCAATTTTCTTAGATTAGAATTTTTATTTAGTGTTGTATTAATTTTTTATATTATTTTAAATTAATAACTACTTTAACAAGGTTAATATGGATGTGAGTATTAATATTGGAAAAAGAAGAAATCACAAGGCTAGATAATACTTTTCTCCTTGTTTTAGCTATTTATTTATAATTTATTAGTTTAGTACTAAGCTTTAAAACCTTATTTATAAAATTAAAATTTGAAATAGTTTGGTAGCCGTAGTGTAGTAACACTACTTATAGGAATACTGGAACCTACTTGTACCGTTTAGCAATTTACATGGATTTTCCATTCACAGCGTTGCCACGATCGTTTTAGAAGTGACGAGACAAAACATTTATTCCGATATTGTGAAGTTTTAAAATTAGGTCCCCACTATTTTAAATCATAAATAAGAATCAACGTATTCGTCCGAGAGTGGTAGGCTTACAAGTAATTTCATATCTCAAATAGTTTCGGAGATATGATAAAAAAAATGAGAATTTACGCATCGGACCATAGCCCTTAATGTCATTTTGCCGAAATATTGAGAGTATCAATTTTGTTTGGAATATCTATTAATGTGTTGAAATAAAATTTAATCAAAATCGTTGGATACTATTTTGAGAAAATCGACTTTTTCTCTTTATGTCCTTCAGTAAACTACCCTTAATTTTGGGGTTAGATATCCAATTCCAAAAACCCCTCGGGGCAACCTTATGATAACCCTAGATACAAAGTTTTAGAGCGATCGGTAAAATAGTTTAGGCTCTAGTCCGAATTACAGATAGACAAAAGAAAATTCAAAAACAACATTTTCGGATTGGGGGCGAGGAGCGGGTCATGAAATGCCGATAATCATCCAAATCTCGAGTTAGATTTTTTTTTAACAATCACAATACTTTCGCTAGCTGTAAGATAGCTAGATAGTAAAAATGACACCTGGACACGGGAAGTAATATTTCTTAAATTTACAAATATGTTTAGCTTTAATCAAATTTATTTTACAAATATTTTCTAAGTTCACTAAATATGTCATTTTGNGCTGAAGTTTTAATCTCTACACTCACACACACACACACACACACACACACACACACACACACACCGTTCTCTGAAAGGGATGCTCTGATTCTTCTTCTTCTTCAACAACGCTAAGTTTGATGTTATTTCTATCCATCCGGAGCTGGGCATGCACTCAGCCCTGCGATTGTTTAGTGCTGCCTGCACCATCTGGTAGAAACCCCATGTTCAAGGGGAGTTTGGGAATCGTGGTGGTTACCCATTGCCTTCAACACTGAATTTATTTGAACGACCATGAAAGGGCCTACCAGCTTTGACGGAAAGGTATTCCCACATACCTCACACGTTTGGTTTGTTTACGGATTTTTATCGCTCAAGAAAAATCTGTTGACCTTGGCTACGTTTGAACCCACGAATATCGGGTCCCGAGGCGAGCAACTTAACCCGAAACCACCGAGGTTGGCCTTTTATTATTAATAATAATAATAATAATAATAATAATATTTAGCACCGCGTCTTACTACCCGTTCGGCTTATTAGTTTTAAGTACTAATTACGCTAATGGATTAGGAATTGGGAAGGGAGATTAGAGGAAGTGAGCCCGCATTTGCGTGGAGGGAGAGTGGAAAACCATTTAGGAAAAACCACCCCCAGTTCACCCGCCCGAGATTCGAACCTCGATCTCCCCGTCCTCAGCAGTCGGGCTCAACACGACTAGCGCGCTAGCCAACTACGCCACCGAGGCGGGTAGTTGTCTATTAACCTTCAGATATAGACCGATCAAAAAATAAAAATATAATCTTTATATTAGGTATTTCCGGTTTCATTTCAGCCTTATCCTCGGAGGACCTTTTTCTTACCTCATATATACATATATATATATATATATATATATATTTTTTTTTCAGATTTACTTTAGCCTATATCTTACAAGTACCTTACCCCACATCCCCCCACCCGCCTCATATTTAGTCTTCCCAGCTTCACTTAAGACTTTAAACCTCCTCGAAACTTTTTTGCAACCTCCAAGGAGCTTTCCTGCTTCACTATTATCAATCTATCTCTATTCCATTTCTAGAACCTCCATGGACTTTACTTCCCCTCGGAGAAAATTCTCCAACTTTCCGCCACACAAACACGTAAAAATAAAAAAATAAAAAACTAGAAAGGCTCAAAAGAGGGAAATGTTGAAATATATTTTACTTTTCAAGATTTTTAAATGGTACCGCCCCATTTTCCTCTCTACATCATTCACATGCTTTGGAACTCTTTTTTTTTTGTATTGTTGTAATGGCCTTTCGCGTTTCTCCTTTATTTCCTTACGGTCAATCTCGGCCAGTGTGTATTGTTGGTCGAGATTCGAGGCTTGTCCGAGGATATCAATTTCTGGTCGTTGACATATCCCCCCCCCTCCCTCCCCTCCTTTTTTGCCAAGTCCTTACGTCGTGTTTTGACGTGACGGAAATGGTATTGAGCCTTTTAGAAATTTTATATTATTATTTTATTGTTTGGCAGAATGGGCTTACCGAGGTTTATTTTGCTTCTCCCCCCCTACCCCCCATGCCCTCCCTCCGCTTGTTCTTTACAGAGTATTTATGATTGTTCTTTTGTCAAGAAATGACCACTTCAAGGTAAACTCGAAGCTTTTTTTTTT
>CABFOW010002065.1:81426-92926 GCA_902141385.1 Timema californicum | reverse complement strand
GCTTTTTTTTTTTCAACAAATCTATTTTCATATACCTAAAATAAAAAGAGGGGATAGTTCATGTTGGCAGTTTTTCAACATGGAAACATCAGCCCACGGCATGCAAATTACAGTCTGATTTTCACAGGAAGACCGTTATTTGTTAGTATAATTTTCTCTACTTTCATTACTTTTTCCAGCCTGTGGCTTGGGTCACTTTTTTATTCAAGCCATATATTTTCTACTACCGGCTTGCTAGGCCTGTCCTAGCTTCATATACCTTATGATCTAACTTAACGACTAGGACAGACACAACATCCTGTCCCCAGTCACTGTGAAAGGGTAAACCCATATTTCACCAATTATATTTGTGTTTGGGACATGCCAAGGATTGAACCCGGGAACCTTAGCTCAATAGACAAGGCACGCTAACGACTGAACTTAAGGAGTCGGATTATTGTTAAAAAATGTAGGACATAGCTATATTACAACTGTACATACATTATTAGCCCGTTTAGTTAGTAATATTAAGATAAATTATACAGTAATGCCTAAGTAAGTATTATTGGAAGCGGTTTTAGATTAACTTTACTGCCAAACCGGATATGGCTGGCCCCTTTGCCCACACGACCACCGAGGCGTGGTCAGTGCGAGTTCTACAAATTAGATCTAGTGCGCATGCATGTAGTTGAACATAGAACTAATCGTTATATTTTAATTATTTATCAACTACGTCGTTAGACACGCCTATTATTCTAATTTGTTTGATCGGTGCTAAAATGAAAATAGTCTAAGCAATGTCACGAAACTATTTTATTGATCTTGATTTTTTTTTATCTTATACAACTTAGGCCACTTGGTTTATTCACAAAAATGTCATGTAGGAATCGTCCTGTCAGGATGTAGATTATAAAAGTCCTCGGAATCAAAGTTCTATCTAAAACAGGCATTTCGCCGACCAGGCCGTATGTGTAGTGTAGGGGTGGGGGGGACTGTCTCCCCCCTACGTCTATATGGATTATTGCACCCTATTTGAGGATATATAAACTGGAAAAACATTATAATCATTATCACACATATTTAGGTTTCGTGAACCCGAACGGGTTGGAGTAATTTTTTTTACCGTTTTGTTTATGTATGTTCCAACAATGTAAATCCATTGAATGTAAAGAATTAATAAATTGCATATGAAAGAAAAGAAACTGGCATTTCCCCGCCCCTATCCCACAGAAGGCAAGAAATCAGCCCGTCTGGGTGCCATATTAAATCGTGTAGACTTTAAGTAATCGTACTATTTATTAAGTGTTAGTTTTCGAGAGCCCTTCAAGGCTGGTGTTAACTGTAATTTCTCTGTTTCTCCTGTTATCTCATGTTAAGTATTTGATGTTTTAACAAAATAAATACCATACAAACAAACAAAACAGGAAATTAGAAAAATATATTTAAAAAAAAAACACACGTCAAATGTTGTCCGTGTGCTAATAGTAGAGTTAGTGTTTTTACTCGTAATAGGAAGAGGGGAAGTGTCATTAACTATAAACAAGAGGCCTCAAAGGGTGAACTGTTATTTTTCTTCCCTCTCTTTATCTTTCGTATATTAGAGTCTAGGTGTGATAGTGCATAGAGTGCCTAGTTGCGTAAGTCTAAAATGCAACCCGCTGTACAAGATGTATTGATATCCACCAAGTAATAACGGACCACACCAGTCGTAGCCCAGTAGTGGAAAGATTAGCCAGTACTAACGTAACTTTGTCCAGGAGACGCCCAAATGTAATAATCATACATCCTTTCCGTGGAGGCTCTTTCCATGTCTCGATGAGATGAGGTGATGGTGATGGTGGGTATGAGGGTGATATTGAGTACGGTGGTGATAGTGAGTTTGCTGTTGTGGAACCGGGGAAACACAACCGAACTTAAGACTAATTAACCAAACCCTGGTGACAGTTGGAGTGATCACCCTTTCAGGAAAAATATCAAAGGTATCATCCGGGAATCGAACCCGGTACCACTAGGCTCATAGCCAGGTGCACTGACCATTACATCACGGGGCCGGATATCCACCAAGTAGTGACCATGGCTGTAACCCTAGCGTTGTGTGTGCCCCCACAGGCTGCTTGGTTTCCGGCGGGCCATGCCCGTGACGGGGCGGATCCTCAACATGACCACGGAGCTGTACGCCCTGGCCGAGGGGGATCTCCTCAAGACGTTCTTCGTGTCCCCGTCCAACAACCTGTGCTTCCACGGCAAGTGCTCCTACTACTGCGACACGGCGCACGCCATCTGCGGGAACCCGGACACCCTGGAGGGGTCGTTCGCCGCCTTCCTCCCCGCCAAGGAGCTGGCGGCGCGCAAGGTGTGGAGGCACCCTTGGAGGAGGTCCTACCACAAGAGGCGCAAGGCACAGTGGGAGCAAGGTACTCGCAGTGAACTAGCCTTAAGATGTTTCTCCCCGCGTCTTACTCCCCATTCGTGCTATACGCGTGGTCTAAACAGTAGATTAGACCGTAGATGACGGGGAGATCGAGTCTTGAATCTCGGTCAGATATACTTAGGGTGGTTCTTACAAAAATTGTTTTCCACTGTCTTTCCGCGCAAATGCGGGTACACTATCTATAAATATAACCTTCCCAATCCCTAAAAATCATTAGCGTAATTAGTAAATAAGCGTATAGCCTGAATGGGTAGTAAGACGTGGTGCTAAAATAAATATACGTCAATGTGTTAAGGATTAGTGCATGGTTTTAAATTCAAAAGAAGTTTCCCGTATTCGCGTGGGAGAGAAAAATCCCCTTAAGTACACCCGACTGGGATTAGAAATCCCCCAATCTCCCCTTCATTGCCAGTCCCAGTCTCTTACGAGAGAGACGTCTTAAACCATTCGACCATTGAAGCGGGCTTGTCTTAATTTGCCACCCACTCCGGTTGGACACACGGGGCAGTAAAAATGTTGTAGTTTCGTATTGTTTGTGTTTACAGGGGAGGAGGATCGAACCCTGTATCGAGTTGTACCAAAGATGTTTTTTTTATCCTTCTTAAATGGTTTAAATAATTCTCGCTTTGCGAAAATGCGGACGCATTTCATCCCTCATCTCTACTCCATTTGTGTAAATGTGTTTGTTGCCCAGACGTGGTGGTTGATTGGGGGGGGGGGAACTTTTGATTATTAAGGGAAAAGAGGGGGGGGATCTAGTAGTTTATTCTCACACGTGTCTTAAGTTGTTTCACCACTCCGCCTTATTAGATATACTTCCCAACACAGCTACCGAGTCAGTTGCGTTGCCTAGAGTTCAGGAGACAATGTATAGTCAAATTATTTTCTTAGGAAGGGTCTTCTTATCACTGTTATTTCAGAAGCATTGATAATATCTATCCAAAACGACCGCTAAAGATCACATGACTTGACGTATGAATACGTGAAAGTGTATCTAGTAACTTTTGTTTTCCTAGCTGTCAAACACAGTTCATTTGTTATAAAATTTGGGTATTGTTTATATGCTCCTGGGGGGGAGAGGGAGGGGACCTCGCGTTTATTTACCTCTTATATATTTTGTAAGCTTGTAAGACATACTTTCTCCCCTCCTTCCTTCTACTCACCCTCTTTTCCCACCCCTGAAAAAGGTTCAAGGTAGGATTAATCAAGCCCTTATACACTTTTCTGAGCCGGACTTTTCAAGTATTGAGAGATTTGGTTCAGCTGAGAGGGTTCTTTTTACTGCCGGCTATCGGTCGGTCGATCTGTAAAGAGGGTAGAGGGGTGTAGCTAGGAGAAGGTAGAGGGGGGGGGCACTGCTTTACGACCATTTCCACGGTCACGCCGCGGTGCGCTGGACCACTAAGTGCTTTGGAGGAGAATGGAGAGGTAAGAGTTTCCCCTCCAGAAGCAGGATACAGCTCGAAACTAGAGGAAGGGTAAGTTCCATCTTGGTTAATTTGGGATACAACCGTGGTTCTTGTCACTTTTTTTAAAATTATTATTATTATTATTATTATTATTATTATTATTATTAGCACCGCGTCTTACTACCCGTTCGGGTTATACGCACTTACGCTAATGTGTAATGGTAGGGTGAATGTGAGATGAAATGAAGGACCTACAGTTTAACGTGGAATCCGAACTACGGTGGAGACCTGGCATTCCCCACATTCACAAGTTATGATTAATACACGTCTTGTCAGAGGTGTAGGAGGGGTTTGGTAATCAGATAAATTTGTGCTGGGACCGAGGATTGAACCCCGGACCCCCAGCACAGAAGTCTGACACCTTACCCCTAGACCACCAGGTCACCCTCAGCCGGGTACACTGAGGGTGGTTATCCATATGTGATTCAAACTGAATATGTTTTCCGTTCTCTCTCCACACTAATGCTGGTGCACGTCTTTTAAAATCCACCTTCGTTCTTAGTCCTTAGATGACACTATAAATGAACTTAGAGTTTAACATAATAATGTTGATAGTTAAAGTTAGCTAATGAATATAATTATGTAAAGTACAGTCTAATTTTGATAGGAAGGACCATTTCTGACAGCTAGAAAAGTTACTATTGTAGACTTACTTTAACATATTCATACGTCAATTTTGATATATATTATCAATACTGATAAAATAACACTCATAATATAGTCAAATGTTATCAATGTTTGCCACAAATAAATATGTTTGTGTTTTCTAAAAGTTTCTCTATATAAAAATACTAATGTAGAAAACCTTTTATCAATTTATGTTTATTTGCAGTTAATTTTTAAACTTTCCTATGCCGATCCTACTATTTTAAACTTTCTTATGCCGGTCCTACTATTTTAAACTTTTCTATGCCGATCTTACTATTTTAAACTTTCCTATGCCGATCCTAGTACAGTATTTTAAACTTTCTTATGCCGATCCTACTATTTTAAACTTTCCTATGCCGATCCTATTATGTGCCCTGATTTTGTTAGTACTGTAAGGCCTTATTTCGTACCAGAATCATATCGTATGGTAGTATTTAGGTAAGATAAACGGCCTTCTTACATCAGTAGTGTTCTCCTACTGTAAGTGAAAAATAGTTTTCTTTTCTTTTTTCTCTTCTTTTCTGGATACCCCCCACCTAATTCTTTTTCACCTTTAAAAAAAAGTTTTTGTTTCTCTCTCTTGCATTTCTTCCTTCTCAGTTGGCCACTTCTCAACGCTCCTTGGGACAATAATTCAATGGCACGATCAATCGGCGAACTATTTTTAGAGAAACAAGACGGAGATATTTTTTTAACTCGTTGTTTCTAAGATAAAAGTCTCAATGATGTTGAGCTATTTTTTTTTATAGTGAGCCCTCATCTTTTCATACAATTTTTTTTATATCTTTGTGTTTGATTTTATCGTTAAAAAAATGGGTTTTCTTTACAGAAAGAAAAAAAAACTGAAAAAACATCTTGGCTTTAAAATATTTTCTGTGTTTCTCTCAACGTGTCAGATATAATTAAGGTGACATAGACAAGAATAATTATATAGTAGAATGGCGGAAGGAAGGCACCTACAGAGCTGCTCACACATTATAAGGCGTCAGTCTCGCAATAGACTGGATGGCCAATGACTGATAGGGAGATTAAAGGCTGAATCTTGAATATCAGCTCCTCGTCGTGTTAAAGAGGGGCTAATTTTATCACTGTGGTTCACCCATTACTATTTACAAGCAAACGCGGGTGAACTTCTCCTATAATTCCACTTTACTCATCCCTAACACACTATCGGAATTAGTAGATGTGTAAAAACCCCGCAGCATCGGATACAAAAAATAATAAAAGCTTTTTGAATTTTTGTTTCGTTTAAAAAAAAGTGGGGATGGAGTTTCTCTCGCCTTTCTCCTCTCCCCCTACTCTTTTCATACATATACATGCATATATATACACACATACATACATACATACTACATTCATACATACATACATACATACATACTACATTCATACATACATACATAATCGCGCTGTTCCCTTACGGGGTAGGCAAAAAATTGTGAATATAGCTAAAAAAACTCCGTACTTAATCCATCCTCACTAACTTTCTCCACACTTTCTTATCCTTGCATACTCCTTTCACTTCAACAACATCCATACACTGACTCATACATGCTATTTTATTCTTAAAACTCTTAATGTTTCTCTTTTTCACACATTCGTCTATCACATTTAGCCACGTATTACATGGCCTACCCCTTCCTTTTTGTATACACACTCTACCTTCATATATTTTCTTCGTCACTCGATCCACACTCATCCTCTCAACACGCCTGAACCAACGTAAGACGCTTCTTTCTCACCGACCTCTTGGACTCCCTTTCAAACCTGACTCCTTCAGCCCCTTCACTCTCTTGGTTAAATAAAGAGCCAGAATGGACCCTCGTGATTGACATTAAACTTATGTTTATTTTATACCTAGTAAAGCAATGTCTCGGTTCACTTTCTAATCTTCCTTCCTTTTTTACCGGTAAAGGGGGAGGAATTATCCGTCCTGTCTTTCTGACAAGACTTGGAAGGAAGTTGCGACATTTAAATAAATAAATATTTGACAAGATTTAAAAAAAAAGAAAAGAAGACAAACATTAAACTTCTGCACGCTGTTGTGACCTATACCTGTAGTCAACATGGTTTTAGACGTCAGTTTCACTATATAGGTGTTTACCTGTGATCGAGGAGGTCACGGTTTGAATTCCGAATAGGGTTTCCTGGGGGGTGGGTTGGTTTTAACCGTCCCCTGTTCATATTGGGTATTTTGCGTGTTTTAGTTTTAGTATTAAATTTGTTTGTTCGTTGTGTGCTTATATGATCCTTTGGTTCAGAAAGTGTACGTTAAATACCCCTAATTTAAGGCAACCGCCTATTTGAAGATACATATAAATACAGTGCTCTATTTATCATGATAATGGCAGTTATGAAGCTTCAAAACCACTTAAAATATCCTCTACTATCATAGAATGTTCTGTTGTGAGTTAGTTAGAAGAAATGAGTTGATTTCTTCAATGAAGACAAGATATATGTTTATGACACTACAATAATTGTTGTAACCGCTGTATTAAATTACATCATTCTATTGGTGACCTGGCGGTCTAGGGGTAAGGTGTTGGACTTCAGTGATAAGGTCCGGGGTTCAATCCTCGGTCCTGACACAGATTTATCTGATTACCAAACCCTTCCTTCACCTCTGACAAGACATCTTGTGAATGTGGGGAATGCCAGGCCTCCACCGTGGTTCGGATCCCACGTTAAACTGTAGGTGCTCCATTTCATCTCACAATCACCCTAGCATTACACATTAGCGTAAGTGCGTATAACCCGAACGGGTAGTAAGACGCGGTGCTAAAAATAATAATACATAATTCTATTCCCAAATATCTATTCTACGCTCCTATAACAGTGTGTTGTGACTATTAAATGACATCATTCTATTCACAAAGATCCATTCTACGCTCCTATAACAGTGTGTTGTGACTATTAAATGACATCATTCTATTCACAAAGATCCATTCTACGCTCCTATAACAGTGTGTTGTGACTATTAAATGACATCATTCTATTCACAAAGATCCATTCTACGCTCCTATAACAGTGTGTTGTGACTATTAAATGACATCATTCTATTCACAAAGATCCATTCTACGCTCCTATAACAGTGTGTTGTGACTATTAAATGACATCATTCTATTCACAAAGATCCATTCTACGCTCCTATAACAGTGTGTTGTGACTATTAAATGACATCATTCTATTCACAAAGATCCATTCTACGCTCCTATAACAGTGTGTTGTGACTATTAAATGACATCATTCTATTCACAAAGATCCATTCTACGCTCCTATAACAGTGTGTTGTGACTATTAAATGACATCATTCTATTCACAAAGATCCATTCTACGCTCCTATAACAGTGTGTTGTGACTATTAAATGACATCATTCTATTCACAAAGATCCATTCTACGCTCCTATAACAGTGTGTTGTGACTATTAAATGACATCATTCTATTCACAAAGATCCATTCTACGCTCCTATAACAGTGTGTTGTGACTATTAAATGACATCATTCTATTCACAAAGATCCATTCTACGCTCCTATAACAGTGTGTTGTGACTATTAAATGACATCATTCTATTCACAAAGATCCATTCTACGCTCCTATAACAGTGTGTTGTGACTATTAAATGACATCATTCTATTCACAAAGATCCATTCTACGCTCCTATAACAGTGTGTTGTGACTATTAAATGACATCATTCTATTCACAAAGATCCATTCTACGCTCCTATAACAGTGTGTTGTGACTATTAAATGACATCATTCTATTCACAAAGATCCATTCTACGCTCCTATAACAGTGTGTTGTGACTATTAAATGACATCATTCTATTCACAAAGATCCATTCTACGCTCCTATAACAGTGTGTTGTGACTATTAAATGACATCATTCTATTCACAAAGATCCATTCTACGCTCCTATAACAGTGTGTTGTGACTATTAAATGACATCATTCTATTCACAAAGATCCATTCTACGCTCCTATAACAGTGTGTTGTGACTATTAAATGACATCATTCTATTCACAAAGATCCATTCTACGCTCCTATAACAGTGTGTTGTGACTATTAAATGACATCATTCTATTCACAAAGATCCATTCTACGCTCCTATAACAGTGTGTTGTGACTATTAAATGACATCATTCTATTCACAAAGATCCATTCTACGCTCCTATAACAGTGTGTTGTGACTATTAAATGACACCATTCTATTCCCAAAGATCCATTCTACGCTCCTATAGCAGTTACCTTTCGTTTCCCGGACATTTAGCTCTCAATGATCAACAGAAATATGTGGATTGTTGTACTTTTCAGAGGTAAAATGTCAATTTTTTAAACTATGTTTACAAGTTTATATAATTATAAGGTCATAGAACATAGTTTTATGTTCATTTCCCTAAACAGCTAACTCGTGTACTGTGGTTTTGTCAATATCTAACCTAAGCGCAACTTCTGATTGGTAATATGTCAGCTACCTAATCAGCACCCTTAATATATCATCTTCAGTTGATGACAAATGTGTTTCTGTAGCAGATTGAATTAGACCATTTGGTTTCTACTTTGTGTAAATTTACTTTGCTGTTGTTTTGTTGTTGGACCCAGTACAAATGTTTACGAAACATGATGAAATGTTATGCTGAAACATCGCCTCCACCATTGGAGGAAACCCAAATTACAGTTTGTTTGTTGTTTTGATTTCTTTTCGTGTTTTTTTTACCATCTCACTTTTTTTTTAGTTCAACGATAAAAGAGAGTTTTAAATTAGAGACTAAGAGAAATATTATTTTCTCTAGGAAATAACTAACCCGGGGAAGGAGGGTGGGGGTGGGGGGTGGAAGGTTGACCGTCAAAGGTTGGGTCAGTAACTATCACGCTTTACTCTAGCTATGAACACATCCACCCGTTCTACACGTCTTACCACCCGTCTGGTACGAAACTCAAGTTAGCCCGCCACATCCAATAGTTTTGAACATGAACATGAACATGTGCGCTGTAAATTAAAGCAGCGTGTTTCAAACTGGGGTCCGCCACCTATCTAAAGGTAGGATTGCGTCTGCGACCGCAGACGTGGTGTGGTGAGTCGCAGACGCGGGTTACAGGGTTTCCTTAGATGCGTCACTTGGCCGCCAAGCGGGGGTAATTTTATTTGCAATGCAGATCGTTCCTCAGTTATCAAGAGTGTTTTACTTGTTTTATTTAATGTTCCGTGTTATTTTATTATTTTGGAACAGTGCGGATAAAAATTATTAACTTGATCGACCAACAATTCCTGAGATCTATTTCCATGTGTTGTCCTTCATATGTTGGTCCTGGCAAACTGGCGAAGATATGTCAAAAATTGAGGGGTGCTTTGCCACCTCTTCAATGAAATTTTCGTCCTCTTCTATGGAGAAATCTTGGACCGTTTTCAAAACCAGCCTAAATAAACACAAAAATAAACACAACTCTACTAAAACTCACTCAGACGCGATGTAGAGACTCTGGTCGCCAGTCGCAGTCGTTTCGAGAGAGGTGACCACATAACAAACCATGGAAACCGGTCCAGTCGCAAGTCGCAGTCGCCTCGAGAGAGGTGACCACATAACAACCCATGGAAACTGGTCCGGTCGCAAGTCGCAGTCGCCTCGAGAGAGGTGACCACATAAAAAACCATGGAAACCGGTCCAGTCGCAAGTCGCAGTCGCCTCGAGAGAAGTGATCACATAACAAACCATGGAAACCGGTCCAGTCGCAAGTCGCAGTCGCCTCGAGAGAGGTGACCACATAACAAACCATGGAAACCGGTCCAGTTGCAAGTCGCAGTCGCCTAGAGAGAGGTGACCACATAACATGAAAACCGGTCCAGTCGCAAGTCGCAGTCGTCTCAAAAGAAGTTATCACATAATCAAACCATAGAAACCGGTCCAGTCGCAAGTCGCAGTCGTCTCAAAAGAAGTTACCACGGAAACTGGTCCAGTCGCAATTCGCAGTCGTCTAAAAATAAGTTATCACATAACAAACCATGGAAACCGGCTCGGTCGCTAGTCGCAGTTGCCTCGAGAGAAGTGACCACATAAAAAACCATGGAAACCGGTCCAGTCGCAAGTCGCAGTCGCCTCGAGAGAAGTGACCACATAACAAACCATGGAAACCGGCCCGGTCGCAAGACGCGCCGAGGGAATCCTACTTGGCTCTGTGAAGAAATTAAAAAAAAAATTGTTTTGTTTTTCACAATATAAAACAGAATCAGTAATTCAGGACTGCCAACTTTTTCAACTCTGAATAAAGGACATTAGCCCTAGCCAGAACATGGGATGTGTCCCCCCGTTGGTTTTATATTTTTAATACGTGTAAGATTTAAATGTATTTAATGAATGTCCATTATATTAGTGTTATAAATACCACGAGGGTTCCAACATGTATTTTTTTTCTGGTTCGATATCTATTTTGGCTTGTAAAGTTTGGAAACCTCTGGTCTGAAGGATATTAAGACGGATCGACTTGATTTCTCCTGACTAGGTTCTTTCACAGTCAGGGAAAACTTGGAAAAGTCAAGGAATTTAAAACTGCTCAGAAAATCAAGGAATTTCTTAGTAATTCTTGTAAAATTCTATATTTGTCTAGTTAGGGAAGAGAAGATGATGCAATCTTATCCAAACACTCGTTTTATCAAGGTCAATGTATATTTGTTTTCGAGTTCATTTTTACCCAAATGTTCGTTTTTTTTAGTATTATGATTTATACCCGCCTCGGTGGCGTAGTTGGCTAACGCGCTTGTCGTGTTGAGCTCTACTACTGAGGACGGGGAGATCGAGGTTCGAATCTCGGTCGGGTGAACTGAGGGTGGTTTTTCCTAAATGGTTTTCCACTCTCCCTCCACGCAAATGCGGGTTCACTTCCTCTAATTCAACCTTCCCAATTCCTAATCCATTAGAGTAATTAGTACATAAAGCGTATAACCCGAACGGGTAGTAAGACGCGGTGCTAAATATTA
>CABFOW010002065.1:0-16646 GCA_902141385.1 Timema californicum | reverse complement strand
TTTTTTTTTTTTTATGAATTTGGATCTGTTGTAAATTGTAATTACTGTACATTGAAGGGTTATTGTAATATGTCACAGACCTCTGTTGTATAAATGTATGTACTCTTTAAGAGACTAAATAAACATAAATAATTGTAATAATTACAGATAGTAAACATGTGATAAGAAAAACTGGATTGTATTAATGATGTTTTTCTTTCCTTGAAAACGATATTTTATAGAACAATATATTCTTGTTAATTTGCTATGCATTCAAATTAAAGGAACATGGATATGAAGGACAAATTAAAGGGGATTCACCAGAATTTGTTCCGAGAGATACTTGGGGGTGGGGGCACATATAAACCTAAACCCCCAAGACATCCCTTTGATTCGAACCTTTTTCTTTCCGTCACCGATAATCAAATATATTATGGTGCTGACGCCCTAGTCCGCACGCACACTGATATAGGCTATATACAATTTTTTACACACGATTTTGTTAATTAATAGAAAACCATGCAACAAAACTGATATGTGTATAGTTAGCTATGAGTACTTTTCTTAAAAACTCTGAATAATCCTCTCTAGCAGGAAGTGGATAAAATAAGGCTACAGTCTTGTCTTGTCTGGTTCACCGGTTATATGTGTGCTTGAATAACAATCAGATATAGTACTGAACACTTTTTTTTTAAATTTCTAAATGGTCTTCCAGTATTACTCTACACAAATGTGGGTACACATCCTCTTAAATCCAACCTTATTCATCCTTATCTCATTAGTGTGAATATGTAGATAACCCTGACGGGTGGTAAGACGTGGAAGAGGGGCAGAGAGATAACTGTGGGGGGGGAAAAATCACTTAAAAGGTTTTGATTTAATTTCTTCCTTCATGGTTATTTTACAGTTCTTAATTATCTCTACTCATAATTTATTTTAAATTTCACCCAGTTTCGGAAGAAAGCTCTGATAATCCATTTTTTTATTACGGTATGAATCAAAAGACCTCCATTTAAGCCCGTTATGAACCTATATAGCGCAGTTAAGCTTAACGCATGTCATCACATCTGTGTGGGACGCCATGAATTATTTTAATGGGTATATTTGCTTAGCGATACCCTTCCGTGCGTTTGGTCCTTGAATTATCGTAATAAGCCCTTGGATGGGGCTCGCCACGATAATCTCATTAGTTGGCTTTTAATCTTTGTTATATAAAAAAACGTAGATCATAATATCTTGCCTGGGTTTAATAACCGTATTATGTTAATATATAAGTGACTTAGCCGCTTAGGTGGCTGCATGATCTAAGGCGTCATTCTCGCGATAAATTGGGCTGCCGATGACGGGGAGATCGGACCTCAAATCCTGGTTGGGTGTACTCTCCCTCTCTCTCCACGCAAATGTGGTTACATTTCCTTTAAATTCAATCTTACTCATCTTTAAAACTGTTACTGTAATTAGTAGATAATATGATTGAGTAATAAAACGTTGCACTAAGAAGAAGAAAAAAAAAATTGGATGCTAAAGTTAAACTCTTGGAAGTTGTCATTTCAATTTTGACTTCGAAATTTTTTATTTTAGTGAACGTTTAAAATATTTATTAGTTTATTCATTTATTTCTACTTCACAATTCTTTATCCGTTTGGGATATAGTCGTTTTTTTAGTGAAAATAAATTATATTTAATGAATTATTTAAAAAAAATGTATGCGTGGAGGGAGGGTGGTAAACCATTTAACACTCAGTACACCCGACCGAGATTCGAACCTCGATCTCCTCGTCATCGACAGTATATTCTACTGTGAAAGTAGCACCTTAGACCATGCGTTTACTCAAGTGATTATAAGTGTTTTTCTTAATAAGTTTTTTTAACATATTATTATTTATAAATAAAACAACCCGCCTCGGTGGTGTAGTTGGCTAACGCGCTTGTCGTGTAGAGCTCGACTGCTAGGGACGGGGAGTTCGAGGTTCGAATCTCGGTCGGGTGAACTGGGGGTGGTTTTTCCTATATGGTTTTCCACGCAAATGCGGGTTAACTTCCTTTAATTCGACCTTCCCAATTCCTAATCTATTAGCTTTATTATTACTTAAAGCGTATAACCCGAACGGGTAGTAAGACGCGGTGCTAAATATATTATTATAAATAAAATAATTGGAAACTTAAATCACAATATCTAGTTTAGGTATTTTCAGATCAAGTCCCCCTACAATCCGGCCACTTTCAATGACTTCCATCTTAATATTTTTATTAATTTATGGAAGATTTGTCGTAATTAAATATTTTTTTATTAACGCCTGAAACCATGTATTATTTAATCAACTACTTTAATACACACTTTATCGTTATTATTTTTTAACACCACGAGAAGACTAAAATATGTTATAACTTGATCTCGAACCAGAATGTCTTGGAAGAAATTCGTCAGTGCCCAAATTAAGGGACTCCTCAACTCTTTCAACATGTCAGATAATTTTAGTTAATATGTATCATTGCTTCTCCTATCAAGTAGAAAAAGAAACGATTATTCTTACATAATTAATTAAGTTATACCTGATGAAGAATAGGGAAGGAAAATGCATTACAGAAATATATAAGTTTATTAAAACGTAAACCGAAATATATAGAATTACATATGAGTGACAAGATTTAAATTCAATTAATTATATCTGTATTCCGTTATCGAGGTAGAAAATATTAGGTTGTTCGAATAGATATTATTACTTTGTACACAAGGAACTAACAGTAGTTATTTATAACATTTCGTTTAGTTTAATAACTCTAGAAATAGGAATATTCGCTCTTACTCGAACGAATAAGCCGTCTGCCATAACTCAGCAACGGTAAAAAGGGGAACTAAGTTTTAGGCAATATAAAAAAAACAATTTAGCAAGGCTAAAATCAGACTAATACCCGAGAAGTATAATTATGAAAAATAGTGAAACAGTTGAAAATAGAAACATAGCATCAAATCATTTATTTTTTAGACTTACTAAGTAGAATATTATTTAAGCTAGCTATAGTAGCCCCATGGCTTCTTTGGTGCTGACTGACAGCTCACAGCTGACTTCTGACGGTCAACATTTAGATATATACCTATATTTTGACTGTCAGAAGTGACAGCTGCTAAACACATATTTTTGCAGATCATATGGTTCGGCGTAGGGATACATATTTGGTCTGGTAGCTTTTCAAAGCCGTCAGTCAGCACCAAAGAAGCCATGGGGCTACTTACTGTAGCTTGTATTAACCCTCATGGATCTTCCATTTCACATATAGTAGATGGCTAACAATCAGGCATCTACACAGTATTTTAATATGGCCGGTCGTTTCCTAATGAGTACTGCCAGAATAATCAATAGTAAATTTATAATCATACCCATTACTAGGGCATACAATAGCTAGTACAAACTATCTTTGAACACTTAGATAAATATGGCGCCTGAAGGGGCCGAAAGAAAGCATTATCCTCGCGGGCCACTACTTCAATCTAGTAGTGATCCCACAGGTTGCGTACCGTAAATAGCTACACAAACAAATGTTAGATGATCTGATTGTTGCCGTAAAGAGATTCTAAACGGGATCACACTGTTTAGGGTGTCATAAAAATATAACAATGTCATAAGTACTTAGAAAAGGAAATATAATTCATGGACTTTGTATACTCAATCACCTGGTCCTATACATTTGTAGAGCATAGAGCCCTCGCATTTAAACTATGCCTTATGGGCATAGGGAAATGGTCGTCAGACAATCTGACTAAAGAAAATATGTCTGATGGACATATAAAATAATGTTAGACATCTTGACTAAAGAAACCATGTCTGATGGATATAAAAAATGACTCAGACACTCTAATACAATACACTATGTCTGGTGGACATAGGAAGTAAAGCAAGACATTCTAATACACGAATCTGATTACCAAACCCTTCCTTCACCTCTGACAAGACATCTTGTGAACGTGGGGAATGCCAGGCCTCCACCGTGGTTCGGATATTTCATCTCACAATCACCCTACCACTACACATTAGCGTAAGTGCGTATAACCCGACCGGGTAGTAAGACGCGGTGCTAATACTAATAATAATAATAATCTAATACACGAAACTATGTCTGAGCTACATAGATAAAAACGTCAGATTTTCTGACATAATACTCAAAGTCTAATCAACATTGAAAATAAAGCAAAACATTATAATACATGAAACTATGTCTGAGAGACATAGATAGCAACGTTAGACATTCTGACATAATACTCAATATTCTCAGAAGAGGCTTCCTCTGTGACGTGGTGGTGAGACCAACGCCTGACGCATCGTGGCCACCAGTAGTCTTCGGTGCTGAAGTAGTATGGAGTAGTTCTTCCTCCACTGAATAAATACAATGGAATACAAAAATATGATCCACAGGGAATCTGTTATATAGCAACAGAACTGCCTCGGACTACAACAGAATATCTAAGGAGAAAGAGGGGGGGGGGGATAGAGTTGCGAAATAAATTCACTTTAACACTGGCGCTGTCACCAGGAGTAGCGAGCAGAGACAATTATCTTTCTTTTCTTCGACGAGTGCCCTTCGATCAAGACGTAAAAATGCTCGCGATGCTGAAATGGTCCGCTGGAGCAATGTTTCTCGACGCTTGGGCGTTTCCCGGAAACATAAATTCAGAGTGATTCACCACCTACTAATCTTATTTGAATAGATTAGTATTAATTGTTATCTTGTTTTAATTGTCTTTATGTAATTTTAATTGTCTTTGTGTAATTTTGATTGTAGATGTCAAATTATATAATTGACATGCTACATATATACAAAAACAAAAGAGCGGGGTCTAGTTTTTTTTTTTATATACACGTTGTTCAGAAACTCATAGCCCAAACTGCATTTATAGTTTGTTTGAACCAAAAGTTATACAAAATCCCTAAGCACTTAAATCCTATGAACTATACTAATACCATTAAGTTGTGTTAAAAGTTTCGATGTACCATCCAGACATTCGAATGCGTTCTGAAGGTCGTCATTAACTGTCCTACATCAGAGGAAGGGCTTGCCATTATTACATGTGCAGTGCCACGTGCCTAGCTCTTATGCAACTTGTTGTACACGCATGCTTGGCGGCTTTGCTCTACCGGAACCGTACACCGAAATTTTGAACACAATTTAGGGCCGGTCTTATGACTCCTGGATAAATATTAATCTGGCCGATAAGTATTTTTATCTGATCGATAAGTTAAAAGTGCGTCTTATGACTGCCAGATAAAATATATTTATCCATCACATTTTTATTAGGAGGTTTAAGTACCTGATAGCTTTTAACTGAAAGTAAAAATTGTCGTTGCCATAGTGACGCGTTGTTTTTCGTGATGTTTAGCCTATCAGAACCTGTTTTTATGTTAAAATATTGGTTAACGTGTTTAGTAAGTAAGCACAGGCCCGGGTTCTGACTATATAACGTTAGAACATTTAAGTCACACTTTTATAAAAACTTAAAAGCTATTTTTTAGAGTTACAGTTATATAAGAACAAATTATTTAAATATGAGTACAATAAATGAAATTTTGTAAACGTTGGATTAAACTATTGGGCAGACACCGAAATTAATATTTGCAAGACAACCTACAGTAGCCCCATCACTTCTTTGATGCTGACTGACAGCTCACAGCTGACATATGACGGCTTTGAAAAGTCACCAGATCAAATTATGTATCCCTACGCCAAATCATATGATCTACAAAAACACGTGTTTAACATATGTCACTTCTGACAGTAAAAATTTAGGTATATACCTAAATGTTGACTGTCAAAAGTCAGCTGTGAGCTGTCAGTCAGCACCAAAAAAGCCGTAGGGCTACTGTAGCTTCCTTGCCCACGTGACGTCATCGGTCTACTCGCACTCGTTTGGCCGCCATTATTTAACAAATGCTAAGCGTTGTAGCTACTAGCCAGATTGTATGCACGCACGCACCAGTAAAAACAGTGCCAACCTTACGTTTTTATGCATAAAAATATATTTATCCTACAGATAACTAACTATCCAGCAGATAAATTCAGTTCATAATACTCATAAAATATTAAAGTGGCTGATAACATTTATCTGATAGCTAACTTTAACCTCCCGATAGCAATATTTATCCGATAGTCATAAGACCGGCTTTTAGCGGTATAACATAGTTTTCCAGGTATTTTGTAATACTTGTGTTTCAAACAAGCTATATGTGCAGTTTGGGCTATGAATTTCTGAACACCCTCTATATGTTTACTACCTTTCTACCCCTCGGATAGAGAAGCATTGGGATAGTCAAGAAAATTGAGCCCGAGATTTTGATAAATGAAACCGAGAAAACTTTTTGCGATGCCGTCTGTATCTCAGCTTTGAGACTGAACAATTTTTACTGATCGGGCTAAAACTTGGTATCAAAGATTAATAAGTTTTCCTGAGGAGTGTTTTGGAATTAGATATCCAACCCTAAAATTAAGAGTTGGTAACTAATTGGCAAAAAGAGAAAGAAAAAAAGTAATCGTTTTTTTTTTAAATTCGCTTTTAAATAATTACGATTAGATTTTCTAACTTGGTACTGTTTAAAATTACAAACAAAATTGAAATTTTCATTTTACTATTAAAAATAACCATAAGAGTACTTTACATAAGCGGAAATTTCCAATTTTATAGTATTTTAGCAACTTATTTGAATTAAGAAATAACCAAACAAATCCAATTTTGTAGAGCTATCAAAATTTAAAAAAAAAATCACTTTAATTTGAAATATCACTCCATACCAACCAAGCGACCGCCGTCTGCTGGATAAGATAATGCCAACATCTGTGGATAGAGTTGAATTGAGGTCTGGGAGATAGATTAGTGAATAGAGCTGTAAGTTTTTATCCCTCAGTTTGTTTCTGTAACAGTGTGTATTATATGCTAGTTAATGGAGTGTTCCCGGCTTTTCGCAACAATGTATATTATTTCGTTTCCCAAATCTTATTAGTTTTAGTGCGGTAATTGCATCTCTATTTTATGAAAAAAGAAAGTCTGCGCTGTGTGGAGTTGCAACGTACCATTAAGACTTTCTGATATGTCCTTTTGTTTTCACCGACTTTTAAACACTTCTTGGGTAAGGGGGGATATTAGCACTCGGCTAATAAATCAGGATGTTCCGAAAGTGATGAATTATTAATTAGGGCTTAAGTTTGTTTTTAAATAAGCGAAGAAAAAGAAACTTAGGTTCTTGAAACCGACTTTGAGAGCTGGAGGGAGTCGGTATTTCGTAGTTTTGTCTTACTCGCAAACCCCTTTCCCCTCCCCCCAACAAAGTTTTGAAAATTCGAACGAGAGCTGTCAGATCAACTCAAGAGCTCACAATTTACGTCTTTGAGTAAGATGATGTTGAGGTAANAGCTCACAGAGAAGTCCTTTCTCGAGAAGTTCGGAGCATACTTTCGAGAACTCGAGCTTGGGTATTATTTTTATTGTTCGGAAATACACAACATCAGAGAGAATTTTGTGGGGCTTTTTTAAGACTAAAAATGAGAAATATTTTAATTGTTTAATAATTAAACAACATCATGATAATTTTGATTGTTTTATCAATAAAACACCCTGAGGGCTTCGATTATTGTACTAAGACAACACTAGTATGGTTTTGATTGTTTTACTAAAACTCAGGACGATTTTAATTGTTATATTAAAACAACACTAGAACAATTTTGATTGTTTTTAATAAAATATATTAAGATTTTTTTTTGCTAGACGATATCAGGGGGATTTTAATCGTTTTAATTAAACAACATAAGGGTGATTATTATTGTTTTCAATTACACATAACTAGGACCAGAGGTTTAAAAAAAATTAAGATAAAAGGTTGAGGTATCCTTGCGAATGTTTATGTTTGTTCAAAATTTGTTAATTAGTTCAAAAATGACAAGCACACACAAAAATACTCTAAATTTCCAAATTCTTACTATAATGGTAAGGCGTAACATCTTACTAATGCATAAATATTATTATTATTATTAGCACCGTGTCTTACTACCCGTTCGGGTTATACGCACTTACGCTAATGTGTAATGGTAGGGTGATTGTGAGATGAAATGGAGGACCTATAGCTTAACGTGGGATCCGAACCACGGTGGAGGCCTGGCATTCCTCACATTCACAAGATGTCTTGTCAGGGGTGAAGGAAGGGTTTGGTATAGTGCATAAATAACAATAATTAGTGTCATATTGTAAATAGTGATAAAATATATAAAAAGTTGCATTTAAATATCACATGAGTTGATGTATGAATAAATGAAAACCCGCTTAGGTGGCAGCGGGGTCTCGCGGTAGACTAGACGGCCGATGACGGGGACACCAAGGTTCGAATCTCGGTCAGGTGTACTGAGGTTTATTACAAAATGGGTTTACCCTCTGCCACGCGAATTAGGGTGCACTTGCTCTCAATTAAACCTTCTTCATCCTTAAAACCATTAGCGTAATTAGTACATAGGCGTATAACCCGAAACGGGTAGTAAGACGTGGTGTTAACAGCACTATTAACAGGGTTGTTGTAAAAACCATTGACAGGTTTGCCACAATCATGAAAAACTATAAACCACAGGAATTTTACAAACAAAAAATACTTAAATATTTGTGAATTTGGTATATTAAACTGCAAACTTTAATATTATAAATTGCATAAATAAACATCGAACTAAACACGCTGATTCGAACACAATCCTTTCTCCTGCCCCCCCCCCCTTTTTTTTTTTTGCAAAACAAGGTACACCTCCATTATCCACCTCCTTTACATAAATAAGGTTTCACCATCATTGACCCAACTTGGATAATTCTAAAGAGGTTTCTTCNTTTTTTTTTTTTGCTCCCTGAAAATTTAATTGCTTAATCACTGCTTACATTTCCCCAAAGGACGTGGCCTACCTGTGACGTCACGGCTGGTCAAGATAAGATCTCCCATGCTAATGTATATTTACTTTTTACTTGGCGAGTTTTAAAATATATAACATTGAAACAAAGCCCTTAAAATTCTTAAATAGATCCGAAGAACAATCTTACATTGGCACAAAATAAAAATAAAAATTATCACCTAGTTTATTTTAAATCGTCCACAACTTGGGTTATTTGGGTTTTTTCGTAAAAATGTCCAACTAGGAATCTTTCTGTCAGGATATAGATTATAAAATTCCGTTGGAAGCAAATGTATATATATCTAGAATAGAAAACAAGAAATATGTTATTTTGAAATGCAGGTCAATGCTGTCCATGAGCAAATAATAGAGTGAGTATTTATACTCGTCAGTGGAAGAGCGCAAGTGCTATATGCTAGTCATCAAGAGACCTTGGAGTGTAAACTGCTCGTTTTATTTTATGGCGTCTTAAGCGTAATAGAGCTTAAGTTGAGTTAAGATGTAGCCCGCTTCTCAAAACAGCTTAAAATCTACCGAATAAGCAATGTTTTCAAGGTCAAATCATCATATACTTAACACCAATGGCAGTTCTGTAACAATAGTAATATTTATGAAAACATGAAATTTTATGTCCAGAAAAAAAATTGAACTTTTTTTTCTGTAAAACTTGTAAAAGACAATACTGGGAGTTTTTATCTTTGAAAATAGTAGTAACCATGATTGAGATAAAAAAACAACCAAACCCCGTTAATAAAAAGGCGTAAGGTAAAGTGTTTCCGTCTTGCAAAGAACAAACAGTTGGTTATCTTGCTTGGGAACGTAAGCACGTAAGAACTGTTCCGGGCGCTGTAATCCGATTTGTAGAACAAAGTTAATTTTCCTCAAGGCTCTCGTTCTTGAAATAATATCTAGTATTTTGACTGACAGGGCTGTACTCAAGTTTTATTTTGGAGGGGGGAGTGGGGTTGGAGGGATGCTGGGTGGCCTCATAACTCAGTGTTGTTGTTTTTAGCACCGCGTCTTACTACCCGTTCGGGTTATACGCTTTATGTACTAATTACGCTAATGAATTAGGAATTGGGAAGGTTGAATTAAAGGAAGTGAACCCGTCATTTGCGTGGAGGGAGAGTGGAAAACCATTTAGGAAAAACCTACCCCAGTTCATCCGACCGAGATTCGAACCTCGATCTCCACGTCCTCAGCAGTCGAGCTCAACACTACTAGCGCGTTAGCCAACTACGCCACTGAGGTGGGTGCTTATGTACTAATTCCACTAATAGTCTTAGGGACTGGTAAGGCTATATTTAGAATAAGTGTACCCACATTTGCGTAGCAGTAGAATGGAAAACCATTTTGAGAAAAAAATCACCCTCTGTACACCCGAATGAGATTCGAACCTTGATCTCCCCGTCACCTGCAGTCTAGTCTACTGCGAGAGTAGCGCGTTAGACCATACGGCCACCTGAGCACCATTGAGCACGCAGACAATAACGTCAGTGCCGCCTTGCCTGTTTTTCCTTTCTAAGAGGAGGTTTGGGCTTCTAATCTTGGCCGAATGTACTGAGATATATTTCCCTAAATGGTTTTCCAGCGCCTCACACAAATATGGCTACAATTCCTCTAACTTCTACCTTCATTATCCTTACACCATTAGTTTAGTGAAAAAACGGATGACCGGGGTGGGTAGTATTACTCGGTGCAAGAAGGGTAAACGGCTACGTTTGTCGTAATATAAGTAATTTACCTAAATAATCCAATAATTAGTGACTAAACTGGAGCTTAATAGCTATGCGAATTTTGATCTATTATAACATTCCAGTATTTTTTTAAACTAAATATTTTAAAAAAAAAGAGTCTTCCTATAAAATTGAATAATGATTGTAAGAAACAAATGAAGACAAGTTGGATTAAAAACGACGTTTCATTGGCCGGCTTTAGTCCATTAATCAGCCACCAAAGCACACGTGATGCGTTGGAGTTTCAGAAATGTTTTGCCAGAGCTCCTGCAAACTGAGAACACATTTTTTTTATTTACAAAGAATAGTAATGGAAGTAGGAAAAATAGATCTGGAAGGGGGGGGGGAATATTATAATCTCGCTGTGCCCTAGTTTTTAAGGTGAAGAGGAAATTTTTAAGAGAATGGGAGTGAAATAGATAAACCATAAAATCCACAATATTTAAGTAGGCTTGCAGAAACAATCTGAAATGTGGACATTGGTTGTAAGAAAGACTAGGGAAATTGAAAGCATGGCAATGACGCTCGTGAGAAGCGTTATAGTAGTCTGCAAGAGAAACAGGATTATAAATGAAGTTATCCGGGAAAGAGAAGGAGTATAGGAGTACATGAGATAGTAGAGGAAGCAAGTCTGAGATGCTATGGTCTCGTAATGATGATGTTGTAGGATATGAGATTGTAGAGGAAGCAAGGCTGAGATGTTATGGTCTCGTAATGAGTATGGAAAAGGAAAAAACTCCAAAGAAAGTTTTGTAGTTGAAATATATGTAGAAATAGACCGCAAGAGAGAACAGGAAAAAATGGAAGGAGCAGAGTGCATCAAGTGTGCGAATGAGATGATAATACTGGAAGCAAATAAAACAGAAGTTGAGGTGGAAAGAAAGAGGAAGATGAATGCATTTTAATAAAATAACACAGCCATCAGCTGTAGACAGTTCGTGATTATGATTTTTTTGTTTTAACACCACATCTTACTACCTGTTCGTGTTATACACCTATGTAACCATTACGCTAGTGTGTTAGGGATTATGAAGGCTGAATTTAGAGGAAGTGTACCTACAGTTGCGTGGAGGTAGAGTGGAGAACCATGTGTGGGTGGGGGGAACACCCTCAGTACACCCGACCGGGATTGAAACCCGATCTCCCTATCTTCAGCAGTCCAGTCTATTGCTAGAGTGACGCCTTAGACTATGTAGTCAGAAGCGAGTTGATAGGTCTAATTGATCACTCATTTATTTTAACCGTACTGACCACACAGTTTTTTTTGTTACAACTGTACACTTCATTTACCGTGTGTGGTAGCAGTATTTCCTTCACGTACTACACTATGGCTCTCTCATATAATCTGAGCCATAGTGTAAAAGTGAAAGGTAAGCTTTCAACTTTACACGGTATAAGAATGGTACGCGTACAATTTATTTGAATGAAAATAATTCATTAAATATTTGGTTTGGTGATTTACTGCCAGCTCAGGCTGTCCATAGCTACCTAACACAATTTAAGGTCATAAAACCAGATAGAGTAATATCAGGAAATGTACTAGAACCAGCCTAGAGGGATGAAGGTAAAAATCATGATATATCAACATCTCCTCTCCCCCTAATGTACCCAGCCTCTCAACTTCGCGGTTTGGAGCTGAACAGACCTCTCGAGCTCACTGACGCTGAACCAACCCTTTCGAAAAAGGTCGAGTAAAGACTTTATTGCCTACATGATGAATTCGAAGCTATTTTGAGAAGCGGGTTGCATATTAACTTGGCGCAAATAAGCACTGGGGAGTGGATTATTCGGCACCGGAAATGTTAGGCAGGCAAATAGGCATTACAAATATGGTATTTAGAGGAGGGGGTTAAAGTACACAATAGGCAATGTAAAATTGATTGTATTACTTACTGTAGCATTTGCTACAAAACAAGAAGAAAGAAGACGAGGTGGGATGACCCAATTACCCCATTTCACCGTCCTAGCACCTCACGACGATGAGTCTGCAACACTTCAACAACATATCCGATCAAGACCACGACGCGTAATGAACTGACTGAGCCCACCCAAGTTCAAGCGGCGACCGCTAGAGGTCGCGGGATAGTGGAACATTCCAAAGTGTTTGAGAAGTGCAGTGATTCCAGTTCTAGTCCCTCGGAGAATGCTCTCGAACAATTGAGTTAGTTCTCAGCGCTATGGTGGTCATGCGTATCCCCTTCCTCGTGACCCAATTAGGTTCCTCCCACCTTGTTCCTCGCCTTCCCTTTTATCTGGGTTTAAGCGTATATAACGCCGGTATGTCGAAATTACCGGCACTCTTGGACTTGACTCTGGGTAGAGGAGTACGAGTGGCCTTGGCTGCGCGTATTTAAAACTTAAGGAAAATTTAACGTTTCAGCTTAGATAATTTTAAATGTGTAACTTTTTCAAAATTCTTCTTTCAGCTTATAACTTTTTTTTGTAATTTAATATACTCTTGTAGCGGAAATTGGATTTAAATTTGATTTTGGTTTATGCTATATGATTGTTAAAAAACTATTATATTGGACATAGAAATTATGACCGATATTGATATATATATATATATATATATATCGAAAATTGAATATTGTTATACGGATTCTTTTCGGTCTGGAAGATATATAGAAAAATTATTTTAGAGTAATATTCGATAATTTATTTTGCTTATTAACATTACTTTTTGTGAATATCCACTTATATCTATCTATTACGGCAGTTATTAACTTAATATTGAAAATAGCATTGCGAGTAATCTCGTTTTTCCTTTATTATTTATTCATTGATAGTGTTTTGTCTTCTTGAAAGAGAAATGAATTAAGTATATTTTCGGTAATGACTAATAATAAATGCCTCAATGTATTTTGCTCTTATTAAGAATCCTTTCGGATTCATTTTCTATTTGTATATATTTATTTATTTATTTAAGAATGTATTTATTTATGTTTGAGTTGCTATGAAATTTATGAAATAAGGGCACATAGACGACCGTCTGGTAATTGTCTACGCAACCGGGCGAGTTGCATGCGCTGAATAACAGTTGTCTGTTCTCAGTCGATTGGAACTGATTTCACTCAAACGACTCACTCTGATTGTTTAAAAAAAAATTTTTTTTTTGCTTCTATTTGGGCCTTCTGTTTAGTTGGATAATTATGGAGGTTTCATTACTATTACTATTTTATTATTTACAGACAATTCATATTGAGCCTTTTTTTTAGCACCACGTCTTACTTACTACTCGTATGTGTACTAGCTACGCTAATATGTTAGAGGTTAGGAAGTTGGAATTTAAAGGAAGTATATCTGTACTTGCATGGAGGGAGAGTGATAACACTTACCCTCTCCCGATGACTAGTACAAACACTCATCCTACTATTTGTCTCGAGACAGCATTGACTAGAATTTTAAAATTAGGTTTATCTTGTTTCTTATTTTAGATATAAATTTGGCTATACGGACTTTTTTTAATCTATGTCCCGACAGGAATATTCCAACAGACCATTTTCGTGACCAAGCCAAATAAGGTTAAGTTATAGTTGATTAAATAAAAAAAAACGTTTACAAAAATACTACTTCATAACCAAACAAAAGTTTTGGATTTTTTTATTTTAAGAATCAGTGATTTTTGTTTCACTCATCGAATAAAACGTGAACACGTGACCATAGGGAATCCTATCTTTACTTGCCATAACGTTACAGGTAGATAATATCCTTAATGAAAGGAATATAACGAATAGAATGTACAGAAGGAGAGGGAAAAAACAAAAACTCTCCCGTTATTAGCGGTTTTAAATTTTAAAAAAAAAGTTGTTTTAATTTCTAAAAATAACGCGAATAAAACGTTACGTTTTAAAACGAGTTTCTAGATAAGAACGAAAATACCACACCACGAAGGAAGCCTAAGTCTGAGAAAGGAAGGCGCAGTGAAATAAGAAAGTCGGAACGCCGTTAGTAAAGGTGGAATGGAGATTCGGCCACGGTCGTATTAGGACGAGGATCACCAATGACGATGAAGAAACGTGGAGAACCTTCTCGAAACCTTTAAAAAAAAAATACAAATAATTAACAAAACAAATCGGTGGATTTATCTGTGTTCGCGTTCTGTTCGGATTCGTGGAGCGGCGAAACCGACTGATTATTCCCCGCCTATTTTTCAAAGGAACTTAATTGTCTTGTAGTTCGTGAAAATACCTTAAGGTCTCCGCCAACTCGAATCGAAATATCCTCACAATTCAATATTTTTAAAGGTATGATGTCAGTTCTGTAGATTCAAAACCGCTAAAAACAATCCTACATTATCTCAGAATGATCTGATTTTTTTTAGCACAACGTTTTACTACGCTTATGTACTAATCACCATAATCATTTTAGGGATTAAGAAAGCTATATTTATAGGAAGTGTAGCCACATTTGCGTGTAAAGAGAGTGGAATACCGTTTTGAAAAAACCCCACCCTCAGTACATCTGACGGAGATTCGAACCTCGATCTCCCCATGATCAACAATTTAATCTACAACGAGAGTAGCGCGTTAGACCACGTGGCCATCGAAGCGTGTGGAAAAAATGTTAATTTCAAATAAAATATTGTAAAAAGGTATCAAACCCATTCAATTTTAGGAAAATGTCCTAGAATTACGTCTCGTAAGATAATTTTTGGTCTCTATAACAGCATCGGTGTCTGCGCATATCATACGTCAGGCTCGTCTACCATTGGCTGCCAGTAACAGGGAGGATAGGGTTCGAATCCCGTTTGGGTTTACTGAGGATATCTTTCCCCTAAATGGTTTCTCAATCTTTCTATACACAAATTTGGGCACATTTTCCTTAAGTTATTCCTTCATCAGGCCTAACTCATCAGACTGGCTAAAGCAGAATAGGTGAGTCGTTATTTAAGTTGAGGGTGCGGCCCTTTGGGCCAGTTATAATTTTGTATTGAATTGTTGCGGATAGTTGATATTGAAATATTTATTTACTGTTACCAGCATCGCAGGCCGAATGTTCTAAGGCATAACCCGCCTCGGCGGCGTAGTTGGCTAACGCGCTTGTCGTGTTGAGCACGATTGCTGACGACGGGGAGATCGAGGTTCGAATCTCGGTCGGCAGAACTGGGTTTTTTCCTAAATGGTTTTCCACTCTCCCTCCACGCAAATGCGGGTTCACTTCCTCTAATTCAATCTTCCCAATTCCTAACCCACTAGCGTAAATAGTACTTAAAAGAGTATAACCCAAACGGGTATTAAGATGCGGTGCTAAATATTATTAATCTAAGGCATAACTGGAATTACTATGATAGGGAGAGAAACAGGGTTCGAATCCCAGTCGGATGTATTGAGAGGTATTTTTACGGAATGATTTTTCACTCTACTTCCACGCAAATGCGGATACATTTCCTTAGAGTGCAACTTTCCTTGTCCCTGACACAGTGTTGTAATTAGTACATGCTCGTATATCCCAAATGGGTAGTAAGACGTGGTGACAAAAAAAAATTGACTGTTAAAAACGCGAAATTTAAATCGTAGACTACAACAGTGGCTTGCTTTAATACTTTATAAACAATAAGAGAAAATAAGACCGCCGGTGTGTCTGTCTTTTATATATATAAATATTTTGGCTCAAATAATTGGCTATATTTTCTTCAATGCGGATAAATTAACTCCCCTCCAACTACCACCCCCCCTCCCCGCGCCGCCCAATCAACCCTTCACTCGAGTGATATCCATTCAAATTTGTATCTTGAATTAGATTCGTTTTATTTCAAAGTCTATATATCGTATCTCCTTGAGCAATTACTGGAACTAGACGGAAATACTCTTTTTCCTTTTTTTAACTGAAATGTGTTTCGAGTTTTCGTGAAATTAACGAAGTGTCGTGGAGTATCGGGAATAGGGAATAGGGAAGGGGAGTAATCGAAACAATTTCTTCCCAGTAGAGAACAGAATAATACCCTATTAGTCTTCTGTCGCTTTCACTGGACATTTTCCCTGTTCGACAGAGCGCCTAGACGTTCGGCGGAAAAGTGGAATA
>CABFOW010002064.1:103365-116292 GCA_902141385.1 Timema californicum | reverse complement strand
TAATAATAATAATCTTTCGATATCTCATCCCTAAATTCTCCCTCCTCCCTGAGCCGTATTACATGTACCAACAGGCAAAGACAACAGAGCGATCCGTTTAGTTCCCCTCCAATTCTCACCTCTACTATACGCGCGAGTGGCTGCTCTTCTATCTTTTGTTGCCCTGATACCTCGCAGTTGTTGGTTGCTGGGGCGTTGACTTGATCTCGCCTGGCGCGGGAGTTTCACACTTCACGGTTCTTTTAGAGTGAGTGAGTGAGTCATCGCGACAAATGTGGGAATTCCCTTACTGGGAAGGGAGAACAAAAAAAAGCCCCGGATCGTTATTATTCTTAAACAAGAGAAGTCTTCATTCAAGTAGACATAGGCGTGTTACAACGCCTAACCAACCCAACATTCGTGCTTCCTATATGTGTCTATCCATCCTTCCATCTCAATCGTTGTGCCAGTCAGTGGTATAAGTGAGAAGGTAGCCGTCGGTTTACAGTCCAATTTGCATACGAAGTTAAAGATTTACTGTATCCATACGTCAAGTCATGTAATATGGAGCTGTTACTTTTTATAGGTACTATCAAAACCTATTAGATAACGCTTGTAATTTCGAAAAAATGTTATCAATATTGACCGCAAAGTTTGTATTTCTTTTAAAAAAAAGGCTTTCTCTTAGAGCCCCTCCTTCCCCTTTCCAGCCGTGTGTAAGCGGTTGAGAAGAGCAGCTCATATACATTTTGGATAGAAAAAGTTCAAAAGCCTTACAACTTATCTATATCGGTAGCGCGCCTAGCCAATGTGGTGAGTTAAGAGTCACGAGTTCGATTTCCAGAATAGCCTTAAAATGTATTTACTAGTGAAATTGGGGCTTCCCCTTTCATATTGAATAAGTTTTAAGACCATGGGAATGGATGTTGTGCTAGTTTGTAATTATTGTGTGGGTATAATCGGTCGGTCCAGAAAATAACCTTTAGTACCGCAAATAAAATTTAAGTTTTAAGACCATGGGAATGGATGTTGTGCTAGTTTGTAATTATTGTTTGGGTATAATCGGTCGGTCCAGAAAATAACCTTTAGTACCGCAAATAAAATAAGTCGTAAAAGATTATATTCTTGCTGGTTTCAAGCTCGGCACCTCCTTGGTCAAAATCGGATGTAGAACATGTTTGCTATGCTATGTGGAGCTGAAAATAAAATCTGAGGACCGGAAAGACTAGAAAATTGCTACAGATACCAGGATCGATAACTATGAAGAGGATACCAATTATTTTAAATAACGATGCAAGATAATTAAAACTCGACAAATACTTATTTCTTTGTCGTTGGTAATTTATCGAATTCAAGTGATGTATTTTTTAATTATTTTTTTTTGCTACTTGTGAAGTTTGGTCAAAACTATCTTTGACACTGACATGCGCACTTATGTACACAAACAACACACAGAGTAAGACATCACTTCTGTATTGTTTCAAAGATGCCGCCGCTCTTACCAGCTCGTGCCGATAATGTGCGTACGACATCCGTTCACTGTGGGGTGCACCCACTGCAGGGTCCAAAAAAATGCCCATCTACATCTGGACCCAAGTTCAATAGACCAGCGATATTCAACCTGGGGTACGCGAAGACATCTTAGAGAGTAAATAAAATTTAAAATATATTATGGCATTATGAATACTGAATAATCAGGGCCAAGGGTTAGCCACGAGAGACACGGACGCAAGGACATGCGGTCTGGGAGAGCCATTATTTCTCTCTCTTTCCCTTTATTTCTATATTTTTCACTTTCTCCCTCTTTTACTCTATTTTTTTCCCCTTTTCTCTCTCCTTTATGCGATTCTTATCTGGTTGGCTAATTTGATTTTGGGGGTACAGAGTGAAAGATAAATTACATCTGAGGGTACGACTAAGCTAAAGTGTCTAAAAGGTTCACTTGTTATTTTTATAGCTTATTTAAAAAGGAGAGTGGCTCCTCAAGCGGACATAAATGAAAGTAGTTGTGAATGAACGGATAACAACAATATTTTATAGTAGAAAATGTCATTATAATACATTCAAAACTATATTCCGGTAAGTTAAAAACTTCACTATACATCCAAGTTAATAGCTTAGGTTCATATACCAATACAAATAGTGTCAATTTCAACTGCTATGAGTTCAAAGAAACCTTCTCTCAATGTTGACTACTATGGTACTTTTTAGTAGATAAGTGTAGTTCATGAATGAATAGATCAAATTAAACGATTCTTGCAACTGAACTTTTTGAACTATTTCAGCTTCTAGAAGGGATAACATTAGTTTAAAGTGAACTACGAGGTGACAGGCTTGTGAAGGTTGAAAAAAAACCCATTGCTGGACTTTTCCCTTTTTAAATCCATGCCTGCCCTCTTCACTATCCCTCAGTTCGAAGCAATAAGCATGAATGTCCCATCATATCACCGGCAAGGGTGCAGGTCATAAACAAATGAATGACCGAACTGCAAGATTTAGTTTGCAGACCACTGAACTACAAGCTGTAGTTAGCGAACGAATGAACTATTAAATTAGATAAATGAACTGCTCATTTTAGTGAAATGAATCCCTTAGAAGTTTTACTCAACGGTGAATAGCTATGTTAAACTTTATTTAAAACCCCCGATAAAGTTCTTCGAATGGCGATGCGACTATAGTCGCTAGATAACATTTCTCCCCTCCCCTCTCACACATGGAAGGATATCCCAGCATGCCCCGATCACACAACAGGTGGCAGATGAAACCAAACACTACTCTCACTCACGACCTGTACTGGTCTTCTCTCGTTTCTTTCCCCTGACACACCACACCTGCATGTTTTGCCGCAGTTTCTCTACACATCACAACGCTTCTGTCCTTTTCATGTTGCGGTCATCGGCCCTCCTGCTTTCTTCAATAATTTACATACTTCCGGTCCTTGTTGCTTCTTAAAAGAAAAGATCAAACAACACCAACACAAACATGCTCGACTTCAATGGTATGTTTTTGTCGAAAGACATTTAAGGCGGGTTCCCACGAGGTGGTGTGTACGACTCACGACCACATTAGTCGTGTGGGAACTAGTAGTCATGAATCCACCCAGTCGTGGGGGTACTGGTCGTGTGTTAACCGCCCGGGCAGTTAAATCACGACTCCTTCAGTAGTGAACAGACATCTGAGAGTAGACCAAACCAGGTGTGTTCGTCGTGACAAAGTGAAACCGCGGCTGAGAGAATACTAAGTGGGGACGTCCAGAGTCGAGAGTGGGCTGGTCCACGACTACTACTGGTCAACAAAAACACGGTCTCGTGGGAACCCGCCTTTAGCCTCTATGTCAACAAATTTAGATACTTCCGGTAGGAATTAATTTTGTATCCACCCGCATCAACAGACACGCAGGCTAAGGCATTCTTCTCGCAATATATTGGAATACCGGAAACGGGGAGGTCATAGTTTGAATCCCAGTAAGGTGTACTGAGGTTTTATAACAGAACTACTGTCAAAAGTGGAGTTTGTAGGTGATGTAGGTGTGTTTACCACCTTCCCCCACCAATTCTTCCAACACGACCACTTACTCAAAACATTATTTGCTAATTATGAAAAGTTTGAAAGAAAGGTCAAGTTCTGGTATCCAGACCTGCCTAGAATGTATTAGCGAAGCCCCCCTCCCCCCTACCGCTAGAAAAATGAGTTTTCTACGCTCTTGGACCAAAACTACCGTCAATGACGTAATATGCCGAAGTATTTAATAAAATACACAATATTATGGTAAGTTAAAAAGGATTTTTATTTGTTTCAGCGTCGAAAAGGAAAAAAAAGAAGTAAAAAAGTACTCAACGCCATAATTGATGAGACAATTTAAAAGAGGGACGAGTAAAGGCGGTAATTAAAGGTCACTGTGGCTTAAGGAGAAAATAGGAGAGACATAAATTTGAGTTAGGGAGTCATAGTTCATAGGGCAACCTCGTAGTTGATCACTATCAACCATGGGAAAACCTTTTTCTAATAGATCGCGAGAAAATATTATGTGTTCTATTCTTTTGGGGGTTGAGGGTAGCATTAGTGCCCGTTTGAGTTAGCCCATATTATTTACGAATTTATTGAAAATAGGAAGAAGAAAGGGGATTTTTAATAAATGTATCTAACGCTCGGCTAGACAGAGCATTAAAAAAGTGAATATTTAATTTAAAAAGAGATATAGTTAGCCACGTACTTTCTGAACCGACTGATTATATCAGCACAAGACTTATAAACTAACTTATATCTAGAACAGGCACAACACCTAGACTTCCGGCCATTAACTCATCACTGTGAAAGGGGATGACTTATCCCAATTTCACCAATGGAAATTTTTAAGGCATGCCGGGAACCGAACCCAGGAACCTTGTCTCAGTGGTCGGACACGTTCCCGAATGAACGAAAGTATCGGACAGAAGTGAATAAAAACACCGACCGAGACAGTATTGAATATATATTTTTATCATTAAGCTGTTCTGAAGTGTTATAATAACCTAAAGTTTTGTACTCATAAATCATTTAATAATAAAACTGGAGTCAATGCCGTTGTTAAACTTTGATATATAATATTTACACTTCGTCTCGATTGTGCTTAGACGATTTATTGAGAGAGGTTTATTTAAAATAATTAGAATATTCCCATAACGTAGGAAAATCACAATATTTTATTAAATCTCACTTTCAGTATTTCACATTTAGTTGCACTAATTAATATTTGTGGATACGACCAAAACATGTTTATACTCTATGGGTCGTTTTGAACACACGTCATATTTTTACATTTCGAGGTATGAGGAAGGTTTAGCGGGGAGAGGAGTGGAGGAGAATGGTTGGGGGAGAAGAGGAAGGGGTGATGGGATAGAAGGGGTGGGGGGCATCGACGGCAGCCAACTTGTTGGCCTTGATTTGGCTATTCTTACGTCTTGGGGAGGTCAGGGTCGCACTAAGAGTGTTTTTTTCTTCGAAATAGTATACAGCTTTTCCTTCACACAAATTCTGTAGGGTAACACTTTCTCCAAATATTTCCTTCATCACTAACCCGTTAAAGTGTAAATATGCAAATATCCCGGACGGGTAGTATGACGCGGAGCATGGGAAAATATTAATGCCATATATTAATAAATAATAACTTACAAACTTGATTGAAGAAAGTGTAAGTGAAAACGCCGGTGTACAACAACACATAAGTTGATAAATAAAAAGGTTAATTAAACTATACGCGGCTAATTTATGTGAAGTTTAGAAATTAAGTCAAATTTTCGTGCCATTAATTATAAAATGTTTTACATACCCATGAGTGGATTGCATGGAGTATTGCTGATTGCAATTTAAAGGGCTAAAAAAAAAAATCTTCATGCTATAAAAGGGGTCGCGTGTAAAGTCCGTAGTTATACTCCATTCACGGTAGGAGTTACTCTCTGAAAGGTCTTTTTTCCTACCAATATCCTTCTATATAATAGATTTCTGGTAGGGAAAAAAGCCTTTAAGAAAACCATTCCTACGGTGAACGGACTTTAAAACATTTCTGCCACAAGCCGGAACATGAAAAGTTTCCAAAAGTACTCATTTAAGGGGGTGATGGAAGGGGACGCGAGAATAGGCCAGCCAGTGTTTTGACAGTTTTCATGCGAAAAAAAGTTAGGCAAAATAAAAAAAAAATATTTCTCTAGTGGAAACAAAGAGTTTAGTTTTTTGTAAAGATGGTGATATCAACAGTTCTTTAAATGAAGAAAAAACGTTAACAAATTTCAGAACACTCTTGAGAGATATTCTACAACTGTTTATATTACCATGTGAAGAAAATTATGATCTTATGTTTCTAATGGAGAAATATTTTATTTACTTTGCCGATTATTTATTTGCTATAAAATTGCAAAAAATACTGCCCTCAACTAGCAAACCCTGCCATTCCAGCTTAATTGACATGTTTGTGGTCCTTATTGTCCTACGCGCCCTTTTGAGCCCATCTCACGACCGGTTAACCTGGGAAGTTCTATAAAAGATAACACTAAAACCAGAAAATGTATCCCAATTGCGGTTTTCTGCGTTCTTGCCCTGACAACGAAATTGTTATCAATTTAATAGTGTATTTCCATTGTGATACATTTAAAAAATAATCTTGAAACGTTTCACCTACTCTCGATGCCACTGCTTTCTAAGTAAAATATAGGAAACCGCACCACAATGCGATGCTTACTGTGGATTCACGCGTTCGCCGAAAAACTAGCGCGGAAAAGGAACGTGGTCACGTGACGATCTCTAAGCCAATCACAAGATTTCCGCCTCTTTGGCGCGGCGTGAGCTGTTCAATTTCAACTCATCTCTACTTTTTCCGCTCTGCCTGAGATGTTCGGCACAGGAGAGCTAATCAAATTCCAGAACCAGTCATCTCAAATTAGTGCGCATGCGTTGTAGAGTTAGAAGCAAGCAGACAGTTTAGTTGAAATTTGTGAGAAAATTTTAAATAACCCGTTGATGTAAAGCGTGAATATCGATATACTGGTTTGTGCCACGACAAAGCGTTATCATTTGAAAACATCCATCGGGAGAATGAGCTAAAAGATATGTTTATCCACTAGAAAATAAAATATGTTGATCATCAGCTGTTTTAAATTAGCGTTGCAATGTATCATGGGTCAACATACAAGCGCGCCACTGAGGCAGATTCTGCTTTCTAGTTAGAACTTACATTTTATTTAACCAACAAAATTATCGAAATAAAATTCTGTAACCACTGTAATTCAATAAAAATAACAATGCTCATTGGTTTTTTTATCACCACGTAATTCTTTCTACCTGTTCAGGTTATCATGCACGGATATAATAATTAGGCTAATGAGTTAGGGATGGGGAAGGTTTAATTTAGAGGAAGTGTGCCCACAGTTGCGTGGAAGGAGAGCGGAAAACCACACTTCGTACACCCGACTGGGATTCGAGCCCCGATCTCCCAATCATCGGCAATCTAGACAAACATGAGAGTGACGCCTTAGACAATGCGACCACCAAAGCAGGTATTTGTTGATTGAAATTATTTAGAAATTCATGGTAAAGGTAGAACAAAAATAGGATAGTTTAGAAGATGGCGGTAGATTTATTTACTGTCAATGTTGTTTTCATTTCGATGCGCACCTCTTTATTAATTTGTTTCTTTAGTAGTGATTGTTTCTATGCAACAGTCAAGAAAGCAAGTCCTTGGAAAGATGAAGTTGATCCAAATTCTACGTACTCTTAGGGTGGTGTAAGCACTACGGAGTAGCCTAAGAATCCAGAATGTTTAGACCAGATTATTTTGTTGCTGAAAACATTTCCAATGGTTTGTGTCAATATTGTAGCCAGTTTTGTTCTATTTGTGTTTCTATACTACACCTTACAAAGAGCAACAAGATTATACTTGTAATGCTTTATGTAAGTTCAAAGTTTGTTTTTATCAAATTAAGGTAGAACTATAAATAAACCAATTATCTCAGTAAAAATATTACTAAAACAAACAAAACTATTTTTTCCCCGATGAAGAAACAATATAATCATCTAAAAATTAGTTTCAAAATAAGTTGAATAATTACATATCGTAAATGGTATGATTATAATCCAGCTCTACTTTGTCAATTTAACTTTCTAGCTACTTCTTTCCGGTACCGGCACACCTACTTTGTTACGACTATTGCCATTTTAAAACCTTAACCAATGATAATAATTATAATAGGTAAAATATCAGAGTTACTCTTTTCATGGTGTCTACTAAACTTGACCAATGAAATCCCCGACCTTTTCCCTGATTTTCCTGATCATTTCCTAAAATTCCCGACTAAAAAAGTATGTCACATCCTTTTANGTTTTCCTATTATTTTTTATATAATAATAATTTTTAAAATTTGAATTAAAATTGTTTACTAGGAATTAAAAATATATTACACAGCTACAAGCAAAAAAAAATGATATAATTTACTGATTATTGTATTTCATATTTTGAGTAAAATATTATTTTCCCGGATTTTTATTGTGATTTACCAAATTCCCTACTTATTCCCGTTTTTTCCCGATCACTTCAAATTCCCGGCTAATTCCCGTTTTCCCTGATTTTCTCGGATGGTAGACACCCTGTCTTTTGTGACGTTGACATATCAAATTATTGCTCCATGCCCTTCATTTATTTTTGGATACCGGTGACCAGAAACGTAATAAAAGCGATAATCAAGTACAGGTATATAAAAATGTAAAATATTATTTTTATTATTTAATATTAGTAGTAGTGCGCATTAGTGCCAGTAATGACTATCGGTGACTATCTAAAACTGGCAGGTTTGGTGTAGTGGTTACAACTCCTGACTTGGATCAAAAAAGCCAAGATTTGCATTTCGGATGGATACATTGATTTGCCATCGTCTATCCTGGTAAATGTGCGTGCATTTTTATTAAAACGTCAACCTTATCATCTTGTTCTCACCGATAAGATTCCAATTTCAATGATATCGAGTGAAGAAAGGAGAAAACTCAATTTCAATACTTTATCTTGTTTGAGCATAGCCTACTTTTATGTCTATCAGCGATTTTAATTATCTAATCGTTGATAACCAGATGATAAGGCTGACGTTTTTAGTAAATGTACCCGCATTCATCGGGAGAGCCGTTGGTAGACAGCAATGTGAGACCCACTTCGGTGGCCACATGGTCCTAGTCGCTACTCCCACAGTAGACTAGACTACCTATGACGGGGAGATCGAGGTTTGAGTCTCAGTTGGGTGTACTAAGGGTGGTTTTTCCAAAAGTGATTTAACACTTTCCCTCCACATAAATGTGAGGACACTTCCTCTAAATATAAGCTTCATAATGCCTTGAACCATAAGCGATATTAGTACATAAGGGTATAAACCGAACGGGTTGTTAAAAGATGCGATTTAAAAAAAAAACTTGCGAGATTAGAAACTCTTCTAGGCCATCCGGCCGGAATGTAAGCCCCGGCCTCGTCGATTATAGTCATGAGTGATAACCACTACACCAAAACCTGCCAGTGTTAGATAGTCGCTAGTAGCCATTACTGGCACTAATGCGCACTACTACTCTTACTACTACTAATATTAAATAATACAACTATGTTTGCCATTTTTAACATGGTGTCTACTGAACTTGGCCAGTGAGATCCCTGAACTTTTCCCTGATTTCCTAAAATTCCTGACTAAAATATATGTCACATCCTTCTACNACTAAAATTATGTCCCATCCCTCTTCCCCCCCCCCCCCTCCGTTTTTCTATTAATATTTTTTATGAATAATAATAAGTTTTAAAATCTAAATAAATGCTTTTAAAAAATTTATATTAATATTGTTTACTAGGAATTAAAGGTATATTACACAGCTACAAACAAAAAAATTACAGTTTGAATCACATTATAATTTAATGATTATTGTATTTCATATTTTGAGTAAGACAACAGTTTCCCAGATTTGTATTGTATTTTACCAAATTCCCGACTTATTCCAGTTTTATACCGATCACTTCAAATTCCCGGTTAATTCCCGTTTTCCCCGGATGGTAGACATCCTGTATAAGCACGTGTAGGGGAACTCGCTAAACATAAAATAAAACTATTATATTTGGTCGACGCAAAGTGAACCTGACGTGTGATAACTTTCATGAGAATGTAGAGAATGCGAGAAAAGTTAAGTGTTTTAGCAGTTTTTACAACAAAACTTGTTTTTTTTTTTGTCAAAATAAATTAAATAGTGCTCGAGTAACAAACATAGGGTTTAATTTTCTTCACACGTGGATATCAACAATTCCTGAATATCTTTCATGAGAAGGGTGTAATTATCTAACAAACTTTTTAAATTAAGAGAAAAAGTTGTCATTAAATTCCAGAACACCCTTGACAGATGATTTTCAAGAAACTATGAGGTCGCCATGTGAAGAAAATTAAGTTCTATGTTTGTACTGAAGTAATGTTTGATTTATTTTGGTTAAAAAATAGTTGTCATAAAAACTGACAAAACACTGTCTTTTTCTCGCGTCTGCTCTTTCCATTTGTTGATTCCTCAAGTAAGATCTTACAGGGGGTAGCAAAAATGTTTGCCTCATTTTCTCGGACCTCACTTACTCGGCTCGTTCCAAGGAACGTCCTTTATTTTTCAATAGGCCTACTATATGAATTTTAATAAACGTGTGAAATTTTCCGATGTAACAATGAAAATACTGAGGAAGGTTCTTAACAATATTTTTATTTAGAGCTACGAACTGGATTTGTATTATTCTAATAGGGATAAGGAAGGAAGAATTTTAGAGCTAATCGACCCGCATTTGCGTGGAAAGAAAGCGGGAAACCATTAAGGAAAAACCACTCTAAGTAGACCCAACCGGAATTCGAACCTTGATTTCTCCATTATCAGTAGGCCAATCTGACGCAAGAGTGACGACTTAGACCGTTCGGCCACTGAAACGGGTTATGAACTGTTAATTTCAAAATACATAGTTTTACTACAAAAAATAAAATGCTAAACATAATTCAAATATGGTAAAGTAGAATTAGCTTAAATTTACAAATATTCCAAAACTTTGATATTGTTTTTTGTTTTCATAGTTTACTTATGTTTTTCCTGTTTTTATTTCTTCAAGAAGCGTATAACCCGAACGGGTAGTAAGACGCGGTGCTAAATATTATTATTTCTTCAAGAAGTGTGTTTTACTGATTCCCCAGCTGGGTAGCCAGCCCGAGGAACGTTACAGCTGTCCAAAACTTGATTTTAATTTGTTCCTATTATTTTTGCGAAACGGTCGCGACCCGTACGGTACTTGTGGTTCCAGGTTCTCTTGCCGCAAGAGGCCCGTCAAGTTGGCAAATGTCAAGCAAGAGCCGGAATTTGCGGAGGTCAGGCGGACCGGTGTAAGGTGAACCGGTTGATCGGGTGAGGTTGCTCGGATATGGCGATTACTATTGGCCAATCAGAGGCGGCGTACTGGAAGAGCGTTTCAAATCGGCGTTAAAACATTTTTTTAAAGTTTGAAACATTTCGACTTTTCCCGGCAAAAAAACAAAACAACTCCCAGTATCTTTATTTTACATGCACAGGCCATAGATAAGAAATCGTAAATATTTTCACTGTTTTATGTAGTTATTTATCTAGAATATGAATATCTAAAACAAATATGTCGATACCGCAGGGGTGACCAAGGAAAAGATGGGAGGAGCATCTAAGAGAAAGTGTTCAAGTGAGAGGAGAAGAATGGAAGAAATTATTATTATTATTATTATTATTATTAGCACCACGTCTTACTAGCCGTTCGGGTTATACGCAATTACGCTAATGTGCAATGGTAGGGTGATTGTGAGATGAAATGAAGGACCTACAGTTTAACGTGGAATCCGAACCACGGTGGAAGCCTGACATTCCTCACATTCACAAGATGTCTTGTCAGAGGCGAAGGAAGGGTCAAGGCAATCAGATAAATCTGTGACGGGACCGAGGATTGAACCCCGGCCGCCAGTATAGAAGTCTGACACCTTATTCCTAGACTGCCAGGTCACCCATGGAAGAAATTAAAGGAAGAGGAGTGGTGGAAAGATATTATTATTATTTATCACCACGTCTTACTACCCGTTCGGGTTATACGCTTTAAGTACTAATTACGTTAATGGGTTAGGAATTAGAAAGGTTATATTAGAGGAAGTGAACCCGCATTTGCGTGGAGGTAAAGTGGAAAACCATTTAGAAAAAACCACCCCCAGTTCACCCGACCGAGATTCGAACCTCGACATCCCCGTCCTCAGCAGTCGAGCTCAACACTACTAGCGCGTTAGCCAACTACGCCACCGAGGCGGGTGTGGAAAGGTAGAAGAAGATGGAGGCTTTTTTTTGTTACTAAATTGACCCGGCCACAGGCCAAAAACAATTGATGATTGCTGATTGGATTATGTCAATACCATTTTATAAAAAATCAAGGAGTTGTGGCTATAGCTAATAATTTACACTAGGATATGCACTTCTACTTGATGTTTCGAGAATTATTGAAAAAAACATTTGAACATTCCAGTGATGTTTTAAATTACCCCAGAATTCTCACTTAATTTTCCAGGTTTCCCTTGCTCCCCGGATGTGTATCAACCGTGGAAAAAAATTGATTTTACTCGCAAACAACCTACTCTTTTCTCCCTAATATGTTGTATTTTTATAAAAAAAAAATAGAACAAATCAACCTATACTAAGTTTAAAAACAAGAAATTAATGGTCGCACGTAGTCTAAGCAGTCACCCTTGCAATAGACTGGATCACCGGTATAACGGGGTGGTTGGGGACCAGAAACACGGACGTGTGTACTGAGATGTTTTTTTGTTAAATGGTTTCTCACTCCACCTCCACACAAATGCGGAAATATTTTATCTAAATTCTACCATCTTTTTTATTTCCTTCTGTTTGTGGCCAGCCTATGAATATAAGCCTAATTTTCCATGCTTTACTCAAACGCGGGTTAATTTTCTTTAAATTCTACCATCATTCCTAACAACCCTATCAGTGTAATTAAATACGTATAGCCTCAGTGGCGTAACTAGGGTGGGTGTCACCCAGTGCGATAGCTCATGGTGTCACATAGGAGTTTATTTTTCGACTTTTCTAGTTAAATTTCTTCATAATTTGTTCAAAATAGCTCTATTTAAAGTTTTGATACACTAAATTGCTCAATATGTTTATTACCCCCATGGATCTCCTCCTGTAACAGACCATACAGATTTTTTTTTGTATTAATGTTATTCGTATATCGTAATTCCTGTACTTATTGAAAGTAATGACAACAGTAGCAATTAAAACAACTTGCTAAATTAGAACTACACCTTTAAATTACAATAGCATACGCCCTACCGAAATATCATATGGTTAAAGTAAGAATTCGGTAAGAAAACGATTGCATTCAGAGTAAAAGCGTTTGAGAACTTTAAAAAAAAA
>CABFOW010002064.1:70928-99983 GCA_902141385.1 Timema californicum | reverse complement strand
CACTTACGCTAATGTGTAATGGTAGGGTGATTGTGAGATGAAATGAAGGACCTACAGTTTAACGTGAAATCCGAACCACGGTGGAGGCCTGGCATTCCCCACATTCACAAGATGTCTTGTCAGAGGTGAAGGGAGGGTTTGGTAATCAGATAAATCTGTGCCGGGACCGAGGATTGAACCCCGGCCGCCAGCACAGATGTCTGAAACCTTACCCCTAGACCACCAGGTCACCCATTTATGGAAAATAAAGTGTACATAATGTGAATATACATGTGACACAATAATAAAATTCAAAAGGTGACTCTCATTTATTAAAAGGGGTATTTCCATTTAATTGTTATGATCTGAGGTGTTTTGCATTTAATGGATTTGTATACTTAAACTATAACTAGGGATGGGTTGAATCCCTATTTTTAAAAATTTGTTTACGACTTGGTGTCACTGACAATTTATATTTTCTCAAGTCTATTATCTCATAAAAAACCAAGATAATTTTATTAGGCAAATTAATTGTGTTAAAACGATTAAATTGTCCTTTTATGTGATTTTATTCTCCCATTTCTATATAATTCCTTACTTACAATTGTTATTTGAGGTCAAGGTTACTAGAAATACTTTTATGAGATTTATATGACTTACATATCTTACAAATGCCATGGTATTCAGGCTTACATCTCTAACTATAGCACAATTTTTATTTGATAATTTGAGTTTAATTTTATTTTCAAACAATTGTATGCATTTCAAACTGGAATATGTACGATAGGCCATACTATTTAAATAGGCCTGTTGTCATATAACTTTGTTTGGGTGTATATGAATTTATACTGATATGCTTTGTGTTTATATATCGCCTACAAACATCAGCTAATAGAAGTTGGTTATTTTAGTATTTTACTTAAATTAGAAAGTAGGAATGTGTGTGTCTTGACACTTATGCCAGGATCACGATCAACTTAACATTCATTCAATGTTCCTGAAACATAACGGTTCTCATGTTTTTAAATAGAAGCCATCTTGATGCAAGTTAATTTAAAAGTTGTCAAAGATAAAACTTTCGTGTTGCGTGAACATTGAGTAAAGTGTACCATGTATTTTAGCCGGCTAATTATTTTGTGAGTCAGTCAACAAGGCTATTTAGTAATTAGTTTGTTTATGGAATGCACACATCTTCGGTATAATATGTCCATGTCTCGCTAACTATAAAACATTGTAGCCTCTTGCTACACTTTTTGTATACTCAGTAAGTTTCTATTACAAGTACTTAAGTCTGATCAGCACTTAATGTTTGGGTTTTATTTTAGTGAACCTTTTTTTTCCATCAGTGCAAATCCATTGTTTGTGTTTTGATAAGAGTATTTAGATTAAATTATATGAATCCTGATTGCACATTGATTTATTTACATTGAATTTTATGAACGTTAAGTTAATTCAAAATTACTTGAATTACAGTAGTCTCGATGGTTAAAGAGTTTTAACAGAAACAAGCCCCCTCGAACCACCGACAACTCGAACTATATGGAATAGCCAGAAAATATGAAAATACATGTTTCAAGCGTAAAAAGTACTCAATATAGTTTAAAATTAGGTACATAATACAAACAGGTTTGTTAGTTATAACTATAATATGTATTATTATAATTTAAAAAACAAAAAATATCAATTTTTTTACTTGTGATGATTGTTTTGCTGTGTAAGCATACATTGTTCATCCTATGTAAAAGGCAGTGCATCACATGCATCAATAATTTGCTTCCCTCAAACTAAACAGATTTTACTATAATTATTCTAATAAAATATCCAGCATTATAACTTGAATCCTCTAGAATTGCTCAAGTGATAGGCGAGCATTTCCAGTCATGGTAGAACAAATTAGAATAGTCCGCAAATTAGGGTGGGTCGAAATTAACGTTTTTAAAATTTTTTGGGAATAATTTGAAACTACAATAGCAACCAAAAGTTGTATTTTATATTTAATAGTGATAATGTTTTTTTCAATTTTTATTAAATAACATCTTCAGACCTCTACCAAACTTTAAATATCTACACTAACAATTCAACTATTTCATAATATTTTAATAGCTCTTTAAGTATTTTAACACACATATATATATATATATATGTAAAGGCCTACTTATATATAAGTAGGCCTTTACAAATAAGAATCACATTAATGTGGTGAGAGGATGAGAAACAAACAATAAATCATATGTCAAAAATCACCCTCAGTTCACTGAGCCAAGATTCGTACCCTTTGCCTCCTGTCAACAACTATCAAGAGCTATCTACTAATCACGCGCTCGTTCGCCAGTTTGGCCACCCAGTCGCTCGCTCACGTCAGTCTGGCCAAACCCTAATACACACAGTTTCCTCGTGTGAAGATGATTCCGATTCTGATTTAGAAGACTTAGTATTTTGATATTTATTCTTTTCATCAAAATTTGTGTAAAATCGTAATCGGTAGATTTAACAAATCTTTTGGCCTGTTTAGATTTACTTTCTTATTTTCTTTCTAGGGTATTTGTTTCAATAAAGTCAATTTTTCCCAAAGCCATTTTTCTGGACGATCTTTGATCGCAAAGAAACAACTGCTACCTGATAGGTACTTTCCTATTTTTTTTCACTAATACATTGAGAAAATGATACACATTTACAAGCCGTCAAAAAGTTTGCTTGTTATGGATCTAAAAGTATCAACTCTGATGTCGTAGTTTGGATTTTGTTTGGCTTTAGGATAACTTACAAGGCTGAGGTACTTACTATGGTAGTTGTGGAGCAATTGCAGTATATGATCGTGTGATACATTAGGAATTGAAGCTGTTTTCCAAATTTCTTCAAAGTTTTTTAATACCAATTTAGATATTTCACAAAAAGTAGGCTCTTTTCCGGACATCTTAAATTTCAAATCATATCGTATGGACAAATAACATCTCAAAACATCTTCTATTGTTGGTAAAAGGAGTTTAGTAAGTTCCCCAGGACTGCCAACAATTGGACACTGTACTTTACTTCTAGTCATATTTAAGCTAGTCACACTCATTTGGTAAATGAAGTCACAAAGATCAATATCACTTTGAGTATATTTTAATTAAATTGTTTATGTAGTCACTGATACATAAGAAGCACAATTTTTATTTTTTTTCTATAAAAACAAAGAAACCATGTAGAAATAGCAATATTTGTGAACGCACAATGTTAGCTGCAAAACAACTAGCTACTGTCTCAACACTGCTCCTTGCTCCCGACGGCTTGCTCATTGCTCACGCTCCTCAATCATGCGAGTATGCTAACTAATATTTTGGTATCCTATTTCAATCGTCATAAACAAGTTCCAAGAGGATTTCCTAGCAAAATGATGTGCCTCTGTCATTGAATAGAAATATTACACTAGCGGGAAATGCTATTACGTGATTACATTATTTGGTTTTATGTTTTAATTATAAAATACCTGGCAGAAGATATTTTTCAAATTTAATGAAATTATTTACTCTTGTTTAATATAATTAAATGCAACATAAGGTAGGTATTGTAAAATAAAATTATTAATTTCACTTTTTCGGCCCACCCTAGTGCGGGTATGGGTGGATGCAAGAAGAGGAATAGAAAAAAACGCAGGAGAATTAAGTAACTTTATCATTATTACTAACATTTTATTCCTCTGAAAAGAAATGTAACAGTCAAGTGATATTTTACATACATTTACAAGATCTAAAAAATAATTATTATAATCTCAATATTCACATTAAAATCCAACAATAACACATATTCAGTGCATACAGAAAAAAGAAACACATGCATGAAAAGTATTTTAAACAAGGAATGAAAATGTATTAACCCAAGTGATATGCTTTCTTTAAGAAAGAAAAAAAGACAAATGAATATAGTATTCAATATAATAGTATGAAAACAAATCAATTTAGGGGATTTGGTTTTAAATGTGCTTTTAGATTTATTGACATTTAAATAAAATTAAACTTTTTTTTTTTACTCATTTGTTATGTTTCAAAACTTTTAAATACATCTAGAATGAAGAATAATGCTAAGAAATACAAGACTTAAGATGAGTCTGGAAGACAAGGATAAAACAAATCAGTGACCAATAATCTCCCCTCCTTTCCTCTTAAAATCCCAGCCAACCACCCAAAATAAGATTGCACTGAATCACACAGATAACACGCTTACAATTATGTCAAAAATACACTGGTATTAAAAGTACAAGGTTTTTAAAAATAAAATCAACATCAATGAAAAAATAAACTGTTCATTCACAAATATAAAAATTCTTCTTCAAACTAACAAATGTAATAAAATATGTTTAATGAACATATTAGTTCTTTTCTTGAATTGGAATATAAAAATGGTAAAAAAAATATACAAACATTACAGATGTAATAATCATGTAAGATACTAGAAAGTGTTGAAACAAGTTTTTTAAGATTATTTTACACATTAGGGGAAAGAAAAATCTGCTAGTGTGTGTTGATTTGTGTATGATCATTGTTATTAAAATTAATTATCTTCCAAAGAAGAAAAAAAAGCACACATTCCTGTCCCTGATTACATTATTTCTTTATATTGGTTTGGACTTTTATATAATTCTTTTTGTCAAATTTCCTGTGTGAAATTAAAAAAAAATCTTACCAATAATAAGATTCAAATTAAATTCATAATGTTTAAACTTGAAATTGTATGCAAGCTACAATTCAGATTTCAGACCTTTAATGCATTATATAACTATTTTTAAAATCTCGTAACGTTGCAAGAAGGTTTGATATTTTTTTAATTATTAATAGACATTAATAATCACAGGAAAAAACAATCATAGATTACTATGGAAAAATTTACTACGTTCACTATAATTTATATGATAATCAGCCGAATACAATATTTATAACTGGTTTTCTTGTCCTCATTCCACACCAATGCGGGTAAACGTCCTCTAAGCCATTGTTCCGCAAACGGTGTGGCACAGCAGCGAATTATATGTGCATGTGACCACAACCTAGAAGCCACGCATCGCTGTTCAATGAGAACACACATGAAGTTGGTTTGAGTGGAAGCTAGCTGTGTGTCGTTCACATTTCTTACTTGTACTTACTAATATTTTAAATACATCTGACCAAGTAAAAAGCTTTTGCATGAAGATAGAGTTATGGTTATGGTCTAAACTAAATGTTTCCAAATGTTAAAGAAACGGGCAGAGAAAAAGAACTTTAGCCTTTATTCTCGGAACATTTGAAGTTACTTCCTTCAGAAAAAGTTTTAGTTCATGCTTCCTTAATTCTGATTTACCGTACAGCCATTGGACTGGGTGCATAATCTATTTTCTGCTGCCACGGCGCGTACCCAAAACAAAGCAGTGTGACACAAAGATTTAAGGCTTGTTAATTTTAATAAGTTTGCAGAACACTCCTCTTAGCTAAATTTACCCATGCCATAGAATTCATTAATAGCTCTTATTTAAAGATAACATACTAAAATAAATAATCAATATTTATGTTTAAACCGCAAATGATTGAACTGGTTTTGTTTCTTTTAAAAACCTGTAAGGTTTCTAATCTGATTCCTGAACATAATTTTAAATGAAATAGTTGCCTTCCATCAGCCAGCACACACTAGAGATTTTTTTTTTAAACTAAGAGCAATGTAGTCTTCATTTAGCACTGTGGCAGTCCCACGGCCCCATAATATAACACCATGCTCATTTGTTAAAAATGTCCAGAAATGTTACTTCTTATATATATAATTTTAAGGTTTCAGAGTGGTCATTCAGTAGGGGTTGTTTTGCATTAATTATAAACTTTATATAGTTTTGTACTACTTAGCATGTCTTAAGGTCTACTAGAGACTAAAAGTTATTTAAAAAAAGTGTATAGCATAGCACATTGCTCTGGCAGAGTATCATAGTATCTACAGACTACTTTTTTTGTTAGTTGCTGTCATTTATCTTCTTTTTGGGTGTGGTGCATTTGAGTTTTATGCATTCAGAAAATTTTCACAAATATGTAAATAGCAAGCATTTTGTGTGTTTTTCATAACTTTATTGTAATATCAAAATGCTATGAAATCAATATTAATACATATTATTCGACTGGAAAATCTTCATTGATCTTTTTGAGTTTTAGCTTTATTGTCAATCCTAGTAAAGCTATAAAGTTGGATGAAAAAGAGGTGAAAAAGGCATAGAGTGTAAAATACTTGGGAAAAATGACCGAGGCGAAGGGTAAGAGTAGAGAGGATCTAATAAGTAGAGGGCAGCAAGGGGAATTGTTCTATAGGTGGGCAAGAGGCTTGCTATGGCGAATATAAGTGCCCTTAAGTGTAAGGAATTGCTGAATATGGCATACATAGTGACACATTCAGCAGAGAAACATGGACAGTGAATGTCAGAGAGACTAAGAAAGTGGAGGCCATGGGAATGAAGTTATCCGGAAAAGAGGGAAGGTGCAATTACCTCAGTGAGCTAAATGAGATAGTAAAGGAAGCAAGCCTGAGATGTTCATGAAATGAGGATGGAAAAGGAGAGAACACCAAAGAAAATGAAGGAGATGAAATAGGAAGAAAAGTGGAACTATAGAGAGAGTGCTCAAATTGTCAAGCAATGCATATTATGAGGATGCAATAATTTCTTTATCATAGATATCAGGCACAATGCATATATGACTTGTGTAAACAAATAATTAATATTTAGTGTATGGGCCAGTTTCATAGTCAGATTGAGTGTGATGGCTCAGTGGTGCTATACTAAATAGATGATGACACATACCTAAACTCGAATATAATGGACTAGTTTTGCATATGAAACTGGCCTATTCCATTCTGGTCCAAATAGGTGTTGTCCTATATTTAGTACAGCACTGAACTTGAGGCATGCTCTATCTGAATATTAAACTGTCCCCAAATCATTATAAAGTGTTGCTACATAGATTTGTTTTTAAATATGACAATAAAGGAACCATTTTATAGGTGCACACAACTGTTTGCCAAAAAACTAGCACAGAAAAGAAACATAGTCACATGACAAGCTCTAAGCCAATCACAAGATTTCTGCCTTATCGACGCAAGCTGTTCCACTAAAGTTCAGCATATCTCTACTTGTTCCAATCAAATCTCAAAGTCAACTATATCAAATCAGTGTGAATGTGCATATGAGAACACATGCACCAAGCAGCATGCAGCAAGCAGACAGCTTTGTTGGCTGTTGTGAAGAGATTTGAAATAACCTGTTAATGTAAAGCGTGTGTATCGATGTATTGGATTGTGCTATAACACAGCATTATAATTTGAAAGCATCCATCTGGAGAATAATCACAAATATATTTATATCTACTAGAAAATAAATTATGTTGTTTACCAGTTGTTTTAAGTTTGTATTTCAATGCATCATGGGTCAACATACAGAGTGTGAATTGCTTAGGCTCAAGCACAATTTTTAATGTGTTATTTTATTATACATGGGTGAAACTGAATGACCTTTCTGAACACAAAAATAAAATTATATTTTTTAATGCAGTAGTAACTAAACTTAGCTTTCAATATTTCAAACCTTGCTCGGTATAAATCCAAACCAAAATACAATCATTGTTAAAATAATGAGAATGAATCAGCAATAGATGCTCTATTCATTTGATGAAGAGTACATGTTAATGTGTTTGATTAAATGTTAAAGTTCGACAACAGCCAATATTACGTGAGTGAAGCTTTTAACATTGTTTGGACTCTTTGATCTATTGCTATTAAAAAATACAATGGATTTTATTAAAAACTGCAGTTATGAATGTGAACTGTAATTATCATGATGAAAATGAATGTTTAATATCTTTTTTCGAAAAAACAAATTGATAGATTTTTTTTTTAACTTCAACATCCAACTAAACTTTTCATTTATTTACAAATATAGTAATACACTTCACTTATAAATTGTAATGGTTTATTTTCAGATTCTAAGACACATCAAGATTAACAATAGAGTACTCAGAGTTTCTAACCACTAAATTTGACAACTAAGAGGTTATGGTATATGAAAGAACATTCAGAAATTAGTTTCGAATATTACCACCGTATATTGTTGAGCAAATGGATTAAATGTGAAAGATATAAATTGTTTGTGTGTTTAGCGATTTGATAAATTACATACACATATTGAAATCAAATCCTGGATCTTATAGTAAGTACATTCACGACCTTAGTTTACTTGGATAACAGCTCAAAAGTCCCTAGAAATAGTCCCTAATGTATCCCTACACCAACAGCTGACACTCGTCACTTTGGATAACTAACCACAGTAATTTAGGCCAATATTATTTATATTTATTTGAGGTCGGCCAGACAGCTTATTAATTTTATCATTTGATTCAACTAAAAAAAAAAAATATTATTCACAGCACTTTCAAAAAAGGTTTAACAAACATAGCTTCAAAATGGCGAGCAACAAATTTAAACCATGTGATTGAACATGACAGAAACAAGTTCTTTACACCCACACAATGAATACAAATATTTAATTATATATAAAAAATTACATGTATTTTTTATTTTCCAAGTAAATACAATGCTTGTAATAAAATATATTAATGAATTCAGTATATTATACATTATCGATAACATTCCCAAATGAAGAATAGGTAATTTTAATAATGTTTAAACTATTGTTTTGGATTGGGTAAAAAGAAATTATTAAAAGTAATATAATAGTGTGAGATAAAGTTAGTTTATGTAATTTTATATGTAAAATATAACATATGATTAAAAAACTTAACATTTATAACAAAATAGTTATCTTTTATGAGTGTTGGCAACCCAAAACCTAAACATATGATTTTTGAACTGTCATCCAGGTAAAAACCTATTATGAACAGACTCTAGTGATTATTTTGTGTGACAAATGTTGACATAAGGGTATTCGTATATTAACTAATAATTACTCGTGTCAATAGTCACACAGTCTAAGCTCTCTCTTTCAAAATGAATTGGATTTCTGGTGACAGAGAGGATGGTTTTTCTAAAACTCTTTAATATGTAATGAGGGTGTTTTCCCACACTCCCTTTATGCAAATGTAAAGTACACACCCTTCTCACAATTTTATTACACGGTTGTTTAATAACAGTAAGATCTCTAACTTATACATTCACTATCAAAATGTATTTATTTTAGTAAGCAATAAACAACAATATTTTATAACTGTTACAATTTATTTATAAAAAAGAGAGAAAAGAAATCACAGTTTCTTATATATTACAAATTGATACATTCAACATTCATATGATGAAATACCTTACAAGAGAAATGAGCGATTCAGAAAAACTTTTTCATTATATTATTTTATTTTATTTAATTATTAAAGAAAAATGGTGCCAAATGGCTTTTTTAAATTCGAAATAGAAAAGAGGATTAAAGGGTAAGGCCTACACAATAACCAGACAACTGTAGGCCTCAAAGTTCACAACTAAAAACACCACAAAACACATAATTATGACATTTTCAGGGTCACCTTCTTCATTATATGAGAGTAAAACACCCCCTAGACCATGACAGCATGGCTAGATGCTATGGCTGACCCTCTTCCAAATATAACAATAAAAAGTAACGGTTATATACATTATATTATCTTGATCAACTGTCTACAATTTCAATATACAAACAACAACCAGCATTTAACTGTAAAAAACGATATTGAGCGAAAACTTGAACCCTAAAACACATTTTGTTTTAAATTATTAATATTTTCAATTTAATCCTCATGCTCAGCAACGCTTTCTTTTGTGCCGAGTAGTTAACATTCTTAATTATTGGAATGTACGAATGCATATTTTTGTTTTATAATGGTAAAGTGACATCACATTTACCTATTTCAATACCTGGTAAGCAGCAAACATCAATTAATTTTATACGCTATTTCAAGCATTGTATATCTGCTATTTCAAGCAATGTATCTCTTAAATATAGGTATAATCCAATTTTGATGGGGAAAGTTAATAAATCGACTTACACATATTCATATGGCAAGTCATGCGAACTACCTGGAGATGTCACTTTCAATATATATATCACCAATATTATTCAATAATAAGGATGAGCCCTCGAATCCTTAATGATATTCAAGATTCGAGAAAATTTTGGGTTGCAACTTAATACCTTAAAAAAGATTTTTTTTTTTCAATTTCACTAGTAAAATTTGTTTTAGAGCTTTACTACTAACTATTGATGGTTAAGAATCAATTATAAATATCGGATGAACTTAACAAGACCCGAGACACGTAATTTAACACTTTGCTACAGTTTGTATTTTCTATCATTATATTATACTATTATATTTCCTATGAGGATTATAATTTTTTTCCAAGATTCGAATTTAGACATAAATTGAAGATTTGGGTTCGTAAAATAGTGGATTTGACCCAAATCAAATATTACTCAATATCTTTAAAAAACACTCATAATATAATAAATTGATATTAATTTTGACCACAAAAATTAGTTGAATTAAGAAAACCTTTCTATGAAAATTGGACTGTAGTTGACACTAAGTTTAAAGGTTTTAGGTTAGTAAAATTTCTTAATGTTCATCCCCACATTATGTTCCCTTTGGTTGAATAAATATCTCAAGTTTTTGATAGCCAATTTTTACACAATTTTTATGTGTACAAATAAAAATAAAAATAATTATGAAATAACACTTTGTTTATTAAGAGTGCACAACCCATATAGCAACTGTGTAGTATTACCACAAAAGGGTAGTGTAGGAAGAAAACCATTAAGACAAGGGAATAACGAGCTGAGAAATAGTGTTTCCTACTAAATAATGTTTTATTTTCACAAATACTTAAAAAAAAAGAAAAAGAGTTGCAGTAGCATCATTAGAACATAGGTTAGTAGTGAATCTGTGAAGTAAAGCTTGATATTAAAGAATTGCTTTGTATTTGATAGCCATATACAACATTGATCTTAGCTATAAATACATTTTTTTTAAATAAAGAAAACTATAAAAGTTTTGGAAATTCTATAACTAAAAACATTATTTTTTTAAAATTGTCTTCATATGTTAACCTATAGAAATGACATATTATAGTAACACTTGATTTAACAGATCGATAATCCCACATACATATTTTAATTAAAATCCATTAAAGACTAAACATTGATATCATATTAATTTGTCACATCTTATATCAAATCTGTTATTGTGGGAATTAATATTTACCATCAACCAAATAATATTTTATTTTGTGAAATTTATAGTTTTGTTTTTTAAGACTTTGAAATATTAGAGAAATCCACTTGCTAAGAAAGATTACTTTTCGACTTTCCCACTGTATACTAATATAGAATTAAAACAAGAAAGTTTATTTATCAGCTTTCTTTTTATATTTATTCTTGTTAACACAATAGAAACAGTTAAAAGTTGGCCTCTGCAGAGTACTCGGATTTTGAGCATCGAGCCGATCTCGTCCTTTAAGCTCGAGATCGAGATCAAAAATTTGTAGGCTCATTTTCGAGCTTTCACTTAATGTACTTAATAATCAATTTTTAAAACATAATAGTAAGCGTAGGTTATTTAATTGAGATGATATCGGTATTGCCACTTATAAATCACTCGATTATTTAACAAATTGTTAAAAATGTATTTCAATTTTCATATTAATAACATAACAGTGCTTTAAAACTACTTTCAACTCGTAAATTTATTCAATATTGTCGTCCATTTTGAATTATACTTGACTGAAGTTATTTACTTGCATTGCCATGACAAAGCAATGAATATAAAATAGCTAAGTAGATTACTAAATAAATGAATGATTCTTTTTTACTATTTTTACCTTGTCCCTTTCTAAAATAATAATTTATGTTAAATTAAAATGTAATATCAAGAATATATTATTTTATTTAATGTTTTCAAACTTAATATATTTAAATATCGTATGGATTAATAAGTCTTTTCTACAAAAATAGGTCTAGTTTAATTACTATTTAGTTATAGAATTATGTTGGTTAACCTGTCTAAAATCAATGTTGATCTTATCTATTGCAGTACATATTTAACCAAATTTACCATATTTATATTAAAAAAGCATTTACTATTTAGTTGTATTTGCTAGAAGTTAGTCACATTATTTTTAATTTTAAAGTACGAGCATCAACTTTTATAAGCATCAAAAATTGAATTGAAGTAAATTTCTTTGTAAAATAATGTCAAATGAGAGCCCCAACAACGTGCATGTTCAACTGCACATAGAGGAGTGGAAATGGAACAGAAGATGTGATCATGCACGATTACACTAAGGAATAATAAACTAAATACGAAACACTTCAAATTTATAACTGTTTATGATTCTTGCGTTTTCTTATAGGGTAAATTAAGTTACTGAAGCATAGTTTGGGAAAATATTAGATTATTAAAACGTCAATTTTCTTATCATTTATCATGACAGTGTAGAAACAATCTACAATAATGTAAAGTGATAATGAAGGAAGCCAACCTGAAAGGACAGTTAGTTTAGACCTAGATATAAACACACCTCTCTATTTCTTCTTACACTTTTACACTTCCCACATTTTCCCACTTCCAAAGTTGTGCATTGTTTTAAATTTTTGGAAATATTTAATTTCCATAATTATAAAGAAACATTAATGAAAAATATTTCTTAAAATTCAAAACAATGTGCTACTGTGGAAGTTTTGAAGAAATGCTAAGTGTAAGAGTGTTTGAAGAAATGAAAAAAGTGTGTTTTTTTTAATCTAGGCCTAACCGATCATTTAAGGTTGACTGACTTCCTTCACTAATACTTACCTTATATTACTGTGTAGTGTTTCAACACTATCTTATTTCCAAGCCATCATGCAATTATTAATTTTATTAGTTTTTTTAAATAATTGTTAGTGTAATTTTTAATGTCCTTAAAACATGAGTGTTGCAACCATTTTAATGATTTTTTCTACTAGGCCCTATAATTTTTAGTGTTCTTTTTTAAGTGTTATTTCTAATTTAAAAACCAATATTTCCGTTTACTAACGTTTTTCTAAAAGTATTTATATTTATAAAAATGAGTATCATTGATATTTTAAGAAAATGTGTTTAGTATATTTTTTTAAACTGAAATTTTAAAGATGTGATACCTATTTACATTTAAAATAAACAAATATATACTCTTTTAACATTTTAAAATTATGAATATATTCGAACTCAACTCGAACTCAGGAGCATTTAGAAATACTCGACTCGAATGAAAATCCCCAAGCTCACAGACCCCTCCCTTGTTCAAAGTTTTCTTGCATATTATGTCAAGCCAATGAAATTGCTGTAAATGTATTATCAAGGGCGTAGTAATAATTTTACCTCCAGTATTAAACTTTGATGGAATTCTGAATATGACATACTTCTTATAAGTTCAGACCAATTTCTCAAAGATCTATGTTTCTGGGCTCTGCGTGATATATTTTAGTTTATTTTGATGCAAATTTACAACAACACTGTTATGTTTTACTTTTAAACCCTGAAAAGCTAAATACATTATATTAATAAAACAAAGATTATTTTGTGGTAAAATGTTTCACTTACAATAACACGAGAGAAAGATGGATGAGTTATAAATTATTATTTTTTTAGAGCTAGATGCACAATAAAACACCAAATATTTGCAGCATTTAACAGCTTCATTACATTGGCTATAAAAACGAATAAGAAGTTAAAAAATATCAACAATAAATTAATATGTTTTAATAAACTATGATACGATAGCTAACCTACAAACAAATTTGTTCAAAGGCAAGAATATATTTTTGATGAATTTCCATAAAACCAACACGACAAGAGCCAAAATATGGGCCAGTTAAATTACACTTATCTAGCATTTATTATATCTATTGGAAACATAAACAATAACTCAGAAATAATCAGTTACAATTAAGTATTGGTAATTTATATAATATAATGAACAACAAATATATATATCTTTAGAGGAATATCGGTTTATTAATTATTATTTTATAGTAATGACTAACAGATTTCATAAAAAATATATCTAACCAATAAAAAATAAACAATGTAAAGAGTAATAAAAAAGGAAGTCTAAAAGAATAAACTTACTTCTTTTAACGATGTTGCTATTCCTAATTTGAATATTAAAAATAGTCCTTAAAAATGTAGAGAGATTTTCCCAAGATGATTAATGCCCAAAATATATTTCAGTGCTGATGCCACATAAAATCAATTGACAGGAAATTGCAGCTCCTTTTGAATTTTAAATATCTTGGAATAGTACAAATTGAACTAAAAACATCTACATTTCCTAGCAATGCAAATAATAGTTTAAAGTTAGATTTAACAAGAAATTAAAAAAACTATTTAGATAAGTAAAAATAAACTTTATAGGAAAGCATGGGTGTACATACTAAATACTTGATAGAGGATGCAACTAAATGTATTTAAAAATTACACTAAATACATTGAGAAATATGACAAATGTTACAATCTTGGTGGACAACTTAAGTACAGCTGCATTTTGAGATTTCAATATTAAAATGAAAATTTGAAATAAAAAAACCGGAGACTAAAATGAATATTCTTATACTAAGGGATGCACCCTTTAGATCTCTGATTACCTCTAAGCCTTAGGGATATTAAAGATTCAAGGATTTATTTTAAAAATTACAGGTTCAAGATTTATTTTGATTCTTACTAGTGGATTAGTCCAACATAATTAATAAGACAAACTGTCTGATATATTTTTGACCTGATGTTGAATGGATGGTGGAGAAACATAAATAATTACAACAAAGATGCTTTTATAACTTTACTTGGTAAATTACAAATTAATATGCTATGCAAATGTATTTATGGGTAAACAATATCTTTTTAAGAAAATTAACAAAAACATGAACATTTTTGGGGAGACTTTATGAAAATATGTGACATTAAGAAGAAAGATTATCTTAAATATTGTATTAAATACATTTAAAAAATGTAATATAAATACCCTTAATATAAGCTTAAAATCCATTGTTCGAAACTAGTTTACCACAATGTGCAACAATAACAAATTTGGAGGCATGAGCTATAAAAAGTACACTGTATTTAATATGTAACAAAGGATTAACTCCTGACTATGTGTTTATGTTATATTTATTAAATAAGAAAGTCAATGCACTAACAGCAGGCAGTAAATTATTTTAAAAAAATCACCAGAAAATATTGTACTCTAGTATGGCATGACTAACATAATTATAAACCTAAAAATGTGAAACTATAAATCTAAGAGCTAACTAAAAAACTTTCGTACATTAAAAAAAGGGAAGGAGAATTCTTTAAAAAACACTATACACTTCGCTCCTTCCAAACATTTCATGTTGCTGGTCCTTTGGCAAACAAAAGAACAATTAGGGACACACTGATAAAGTTCACTGTAGAACAATTAAAGAAACCTGAAATGCCGAGAGAGGATTCTATCAATGTAGCGGAAACTACTCCTGTTCCATGTCAGAAGAGAGGAATAGCGGCGTTGGGACGGGAACACTCCAACAAATTGATGAGCTATGGGAAGCAAACCATACTTGTATTATTATTTTGGTTCAAAACAGGGCTGGGGTTTCAGAGTTGGAGTCAATAAACATATTATACTGACTCCAACTTTAAAATAAAGACTTGTAACATTAGAGTAATATATAATAAATTTATAATTTTAATTTTACATTTTTTTTATATTTAAGGACCAATATTTGTAATTTTAATTGACAAATTTATTCAAATATAAAAATATATCATGAATGAAAATATGGGTTTAGCTTTTAATGATACTGTTTTGGACCCCTCTCATATATTCAAAAAGTCATGGATGAAGTGTATTTTTCTTTAATGAACTGCATGTAAAGTTTCCTTTTATTGCTTCATCCATGGAGAATCACACCTTTTCAGAAGTAATTTCAATACAATACGTTTTAAAACTTTCTTTCTTTAAAAAAACTCCATTCTATTTGAAAAATCAGGTGATATGCTGGCTGCCTTTACCCAATAACAAGCTAACCTTCGCAACATCAGGTTAGCAAGAGTTCTCCCATTAGTTGGTTTTAATACTGGTGACAAGGGGTCCAAGAAGCAAGGGGTAGGTCATTTATAAGCAGCTTGTGCGAATAAATCCAGACAGAAAACATAATATCACACAGAATTATAGTAATACAGAAAGAGAAAATCTCTGTTTGTAACAACACTAACTCGGGCTCTCCATCTCAGTTCGTAAATGAACAAATACTGTATTATTTTAATGTCAATTTTATAATAGTGAAAGTGAAATAAACAAAATAAATTGTGTAAAATGTTAAATATCTACTAATTTCAAAAATAATCCAATAATCCCACAGTAAGAAATACACGTATAATCAGATCGTCATAGCTGTGTGATAAAAAGTGTGCAGTAAGGCATGCACCCGTTGTCATCATCATATAAAACGGTATTGTTATTATTACTGCTCAACCCTATGGCATATATGGGTCTACATCCGTATCATCTGCATCATAAAATCCGGAAACATTATACCTTTCACAATGATAAATTAATGGCCGAGGATTGGATGTTGTGCTTGTCCTAGTGTTAAGTTAGATTATAAGGCATATGAAATGTGATAAGCCTAGCAAGCTGGTAGTGGAAAATATATTGCTTGAATAAAAAACTGGCCTAGGCTGGAAACAGTAATGGATGTAAAGTAAATTCAATATAGATCCACAATGCTAAAGATGCTTCTTGTGAATTATTGTGTATTTGAGCATTTTACTGCAGTAAATTTGGAAGAAGGTATAGGAAAGGTGGAGAGAAACATATAAAAGGGGGACGAACACAATATGGCCTTTACAATGAAAAGAAGAATCACAGTTCACACTTTACACTGCTGCCAATGGACAAAGAGGTAATGGTTGCCTCTTAAAGAAAATTGATTGTCACCGCCCAATACCCCGACTCAGGTTTCATTCTATCGAAACTCATCAGGGAGGAGTGTGAAACGTGCAACGCAACTTCCTAAAAGAGAAAACCATAAAAACACAAAAGGTGAGAAAAAGGAAAATGGTAAAGAATGATAGAACACATAGATAGGAACATGTAAAAGTATAACCTAAAGGACAAACACAGGAAAAGGACAATGAATGCGAATACCATTAGCGTAATCAGTACTTAAGAGTATAACCTGAACAGGTAGTAAGACGTGGTGCTATAATAATATTAATAATAATAATAATGATAATAAATGCCTTAATGGAAATAAAATCAACACACACTTCAATAAGAACTATACCTGTGTGTGAGCATCTATGTGTTGGATTGCGTCTCTAGCATCTCCATGAGGAACGTATCGATGGGGACATCCCCGATGAGCCTGAAGAAAAAAAGGTGCTCCAAGCACTTGAGCCCTATGGAACGCAGCGACGGCAAGCGGAGGAGCAACTTAGCAAACCGGCCCGGTTCGTCGTGATGTGTGATTCGCGTGTATTCTTCCAATGCAGCATACACTTTTTCCCGGAGTAACTCTACCTCCTGGCTCGACTTCAACCCTCGTACATCTGCAAAAGAAAGTGTTTTATTAACATTACTATCAGGTTTATGGCTTCACAAACTCCAATAACTGGTAGAGTAATAGGTTCAATCCTGAATACATGCAATATGGGGAAGTTTTCCAATTGACTGCTTTTAATTTTGTTTTTGTGAATATTGGTGTATTTTATTAATTATACCACAAATATTCAGTGACATACATTAAGTCTGTAAAGAGTATATATGAGGATAACCTAAGTTATATTACTAATGAGAAAGTGTGGACAAAGTGGTTCCAAATAAAAAATGAAGTTAAGTGGGGAAGGGCCTTCTCACCTATATTATTTGTAATGGTCATGAATGGAGTGGAAAGGAAACTTGGGAAGGCAATGATTTTTGTTAATGACTTTATGGTATGGGGGAAACAGGAAGAGAAATTACAGTAACAGATACAGGAATGAAATAAGGAAGTGAAATAGTGTGGGATAAGATTTAGCATGGTGGAGAGTGAAGTGATAGTAATGAATGATAAGGAAGAGGATAAGACTACGACACTCTATAGGAGTGGATGGAAAGAGCATAGAAATGTAAAAAGTGTAAGGAGAGGTTCTACAGAAGTGACCTTGAAGTATAAAGCTGTATAGGGCGTTATTTGTACCTTTAGTTGCATACGAAGCAGAAACATTATCATTGGATGTAAGAGAAATGATAACAGTGGAGGACACAAAATTAAGTTTTTGAGGAGCATGCCAGCTTTCACAAAGAAACAGGTTTAGGAATAAAGATATCCAGGCAATAGTTGTGGTATAGAATGTACACAAGGTAGTAGAGAAAAAAGGGTGAGATGGTATCGATCAAGTAATGAGGACAGAAAAGGTAATAATACCAAGGAGACTGATGGAGATGAAGTATTTATGGAAAAGACCACAGAGGAAACTAAGGAAGAGATGGGAGCAAATAACATCAAATGTGTGAGTAAGAGGAGTAGATTGAAAGAAAATAAAGGAAGAAGAATGATGAAAGGAAAGAATAAGATTGAGGCATTTTACTAAACTGACTTAACATAAGGCTGAAAACAGATGATAATAATGACGTCTTTATTATGTGTGTGAAATATGGCATACGAGTATCATTAGAGTATATAAATGAATGTAAATTTTACTATAGTCCTTTAAGTAACATAATTTATATCACAAGATAAATATAGTTACAAGTGATTTATTAGTTTTCCGCAAAGCGGTGAATGATATTGCCTAGGCTTGAGGTGGTATGCAAAGGAATATCAGTTGAGACCAGTATTTTTTTGCGATTTCAAAGATAAAAATGTTTTTGGCCAAAATAAATGAGATTTTACTACAATGCACATAGTGATATCAAAAGTTTAATTCAGTATTTGTCATAAAATCCAAGGGATTTAGTGAGAAACTTATTAAATTAAGAGAAAAATTTCTCAACGGTTTTTAAATATATTTAATGGGTGCCTTGGAATTTGACAAAATCGCTATATTTAGAAAATTAAACTAAACATATATACTAAAACAATATTTTATTTATAGTTTTCAAAATAAAAATTATTAAAGAAACTGCAAATACATGTATACCGATCTTTACTTGCTTTAACGTTCACCCTGCCTTAATCTTATAAGTGAAAAAATAAAGAACACAATATGAGCCAGCAGTTTTTTTATTATGTATACAAAAATCATCCTATCCTTTATGTTTAATTTTACGCATGATAGTGTGGCTAGGAAGAAAGTTTGCAAAACTATGGAGGAGGCTGGAGTACAAAGAGGAGTGTCTAGGAGAGTAAGGAATATGTATAATAATAATGTGAGTTGTGTAAAGACAGAAAGAGGGTAGGCAGAGTGGTTCAAATCAAAAATGGAGTAGAGCAGGAAAGTGCCTTCTCACCATTACTATTTGTATTGGTGATGGAAATAACCATGAAGAGAGTAACATGGCAACTGGGGGAGGAGAAAATGAAAGCAATACTGTTTGCAGGTGACTTGATGATGTGGGGGGTAAAGGAAGAAGTACAGGAACACCTGCAGGAATGGAATGAAGAAATGAAAAAGTGTGGAATAAAATTTAGTATGGCGAAAAGTGAAGTGGTGGTAGTGCTGATAATGCTATTGATGATGATATTGATGGTGATGATGATAAGGCAGAGAACAAGGTGATATAACTGGATGAAGTGGATTTGAAAGAAGCGAAGCGTGTAAAGTATCTCGGTAGTGCGATTATGGCAAAAGGGGGCAGCAGAGAAGATATAGTGAGATGAGGGCAGCAGGGAGAGGTTTTCTACAGGCGTGACCTACTTATGGAAAAGAGAAGTGCCGCTGAAGTGTAAGAAAGTGTTGTGAAGAACATATTCCATACCCATAGTTATGTATGCAGTGGAAACTTGGATTTTGGATAAAAGAGAAACAAGAAAAGTAGAGGTCATGGGAATGAGGTTTTTGAGGGGCATGATAGCTGTCACCAGAAGGTATAGGATTAGGAATGAGGAAGATGTACGGTCAAGAGTTGGGTCATAGGGGGTACATGAAATAGTTGAAGGAGCAAGGGTGATATGGTATGGACACGTAATGAGGATGGTAAAGAATAGGATTCCAAGGAAGATATGGGACGAGCAGATAGCATCAAGTGTGCAGGTGAGAGGAGGAGAGTGGACTAAAGTGCAGAAGGAAGAATGGTGGAAGGATAGAGATGGAGGCATTTTACTATAGAGACTCGGACACAGGCTTGAAACAGTTCATGATGATACTTCATTCGTCCCTAACCCCCTTTTCCTCTTCTTTGTTAAACATAATTAAAGTTAAAAAAGTATATAATTTTGGGTGAAAAATTGAGCCATTTGTAAAATCTTAAATTAAATAAATATCCCTTAGCAAAGTCAACTCAATTTGTATACGACATAACTTATGTGGATGTGAGCCTGGATGTTGACTGTCAAGCCCTTAGAAATCTTTGTTTCGAGATCAATAAAATGAAGGAAAGCAAGATATGGTCAAATTTTAATAGTAAGAGGGCCCCGACACCTTGGCTCAGTTGGTAACAAGTCTGAGTTAATGGCTCCAGATTCAATTCCCAACATGAATGAAAAATGTACCAGTGAAAAATTGAAGTTTCCCATTTCACAGTGATGAATTGACAGCTGAGGGATTGACCAATGTGTTTGTTCTGGATTTTAAATCTTAGGACTGATATAATCAGTTGATTAAAAAAAGCTCATAAAAAAGTTCTTAGAAAATACACATATTGCTACTACACAGTTAAAATAAATAATATTTGTTCTATATTATCATTGTTGTTTAATAAGTATTGATAATATATATTTAAAATGAGAGCTGATTATCATGTGACTTTGATTTGACGTGTGAATATGAGAATGTAGATCTATTAACTTTTCCAGCTGTCAGATAAGATTATTCCTAAGAAAATTATACTGTACAAATGATCTAACTGCCAAAATAATCAGGATGTTCATGACCATAAAAAATTTGTCATCCTAAGTTCCTGAAATATATAAATACTTAGATTCACCTGGATTGAAGAGGATGATGGATCGTAAGCAACCCAATTCAGTCTTGTCCATCTTCATCTCCCTCATCTTGGAGACTAGCTCTGAGAGGACTCTATCAAAGATGGTGCCCACACCCGCCTGATGGGCCGAGTTTCGGTGGACCGTGAGCCCCGTAGCCAGTACTATTCCATCCTTCACTTCTATGGAGCGGTGCGAGAAAGCTGCAATCAGCAGCTCATTCCAACCTGTGAAAAATACTAAACGATGTTACTCTGAACAAATTCTTATAATGAGATTAGCAGTCAAATTAAATACTTAATGTTATGGTGAATATCCTGAAATAATTATCTGTGTAGATAGATGAATATCTTAAACTGTTGTCACTTGTTGGCTCTACTTTTCTTTCATATAAAAAACTCCATGACATCAGCCTGAAAGCTTTATCTCGGTTTTCTAGATTGAAGCCACTACTTCTTTATTTAAGTAGTTCAATTGTCCCTAAATGAATGAGTTGACTTCGTTCTAGGGCCACTGATTCATAGAAAAATCTGGAGGCACCAGGGGACGAACCCCAGACCTATGGTCCTGTAGCCAGAAACTCTGACCACTAGACCACATTAAATTATATAAAATAATGATATGGGCAAATATAATCACAAATACAAAACATTTTCAACCCCTTGTCCAAAGTAAACTTTGAGTTTTTATTGGTCCTATTCAAAACGTACAGAATTGTCAGACCATCGAGAACACTTGGTTGGTTCTTATTAGCGTATATGAATAGGACCAAAATTTTCCAATTACATAAACTAACATGATTATTATCTCCTTGCTTGTGGTGTTCCTTAATTTCCTCTTAATTGGGTATTGATGCAATTAGGTTCATCTGATGCAATAGAATAGAGACTTTTATCCCACTTGTGTGGTGATCCAATTAGTTGTGAAGTTCCTTTTGCACCTGTACTGGTGGTCACACAGCCTAATGTGTCCAGATCACAGAATACCGAATTATTGACTGTTGAGGTTTGAATCCTCACCAAGTGCATTGGAGGTGATTTTCCACGTGTGTATTATCATTGTGGTTTTCACCATTAGTGCGCTTCATTCAAATACAGGCGAATTTTCTCAAACCTACACCTCAGATTAATTTGTTAGCTAACCCTTGCATTATATTTAAAATATAAATAGTAAGGAAGGGATTTTCGAGTCCTAAAATCCTTAAGGAAGTTGAAATTTTATAAAACATCGGATCCAAGATTTTAAAAAACTCCAGTTTTGGATTGAAATTGGTTTCAGAGCTGTTACACTAATTGCCTAGCTCAACATAGTTATGGGACATAAAACAAAACAAAAAAACAACTGAAATCACAATGGTTTACCACTCATTAGAATGTATTAGCCTTATATGAACACACTATGACAGAAAACGTAAATATTCATTCATTTTCTTTATTATTTTAGTCTTATCACCTTTTTAGGTTATACGCTTATGTACTAACTATGCTGATGGTTTTAGAGAATAGTAAGGTTATATTGAGAAATATGTACCCACATTTGTGTGGAGAAAAAGAGAGGAAAACCATTTTGGAAAAGCCACCGTTAGTACACCTGGAAGAGATTCGAACCTCACTCTACCTGTCATTGGTGGCCGAATCTACTGTGAGAGTATGGACCATGCTGCCAATGAAGACGGTAACTTAAGAATTAATTAAGCTAAATAAACATCCTATGTTCATCATGATTTTAAAGATTTATATTTGTTAAATAGTGGATACAACCAATTTATAATATACAAAGAAAAAAAAACTACCCATTACCTGCTCGTAAGAGAAGCACCTGGTCTTCAATGGGGAGAGAGGTAAAGTGGGGGATATTCTTGGCCCATTCAACCAGCTGGAACAACTGCTTGTTGGTTGCCTGGCAGATATTTGTCACCGCATTCTGCAAAATAGCCCAGTTAACCGTACAATACCCGAAGATCTTGCAGTTCCCGGTAAAGTGAGTCTGCCCATGTAAGATAATTTTCTTCCCTGTCTCTCACTACTTGTTCAGGTTATAAACAAATAATAACTACACTAATGATGTAGGGACAGTAAAGGTATATTTTAGATTAAATGTACCTTCAATTGCACAAAGGTAGAGTGGGGAATTATTTAGGAAAAATTACCTTTAATACAACCGACTGAGATTATAGCCCCATTATCCTCATCTAGCAATGTAATTTAGCAAAATTATACATGTTATAAAAGAATAACCAGTTGGAGTAACAAGTGGTGGTAATGACAAGGAAGAGGATAAGACCTAGTAAAGCTGTAAAGTTGAAGTAGAGCTGAGAAAGGTACAGATTGTACAATATATTTGAAGCGCGATTGAGGCAAAGGGTAGGAGAAGAGAGGATCTAGTAAGAAGAGAGCAGCAGAGGGAGTTGTTCTTTAAGTGGGTTATAGTTTTGTTATGGAGAATAGAAGAGCCTTTGAAATAAAAGAGGTGCTATATGGGGCATACTTTGTACCCATACTAACATATGCAAAAGAAACATGGGCAGTGAATGAATGTAAAAGAGAGACTAGGAAAGTGGAGGCCATGGGAATTAAGTTTGAGAACATATTAGCTATCATGAATTATTATTTTTATTATTAGCACCGCGTCTTACTACCCGTTTGGGTTATACGCACTTACGCTAATGTGTAATGATAGGGTGGGTGATTGTGAGATGAACTGGAGGACCTACAGTTTAACGTGGAATCCGAACCACGGTGGAGGCCTGGCTTTCCCCACATTCACAAGATGTCTTGTCAGAGGTGAAGGAAGGGTTTGTTAATCAGATAAATCTATGCCGGGACCGAGGGTTGAACCTCGGCCGCCAGCACAGAAGTCTGATACCTTACTCCTAGACCGCCAGGTCACCTAGCTATCATGAAGAAAAACAGGATTAGGAATAAAGTTATCCAGGAAAAGGTGGGAATACAGGGAGTACATTAGCTCATATAGGAGGCAAGGTTGAAATGGTATGTTCATGTAATGAGGCTGGAAAAGGTGAGGATACCAAAGAGAGCGATGGAGATAAAGGATAGACATAAAGAATGTAGGAAAAAGACCTCAAGGGAGACCAAGAAAAGATGGAAGGAGCATATAATACAAAAAAAAAAGTGCAAGGAAGAGGAGAAGAATGGTAAATGGATAAAGGAATATGAAGGCATAATTATTAAATTGGCCCGGTTACAGACACTAAACAGTTGATAATGATAATAATAAAGTAGAGGAGAGGTGGATGGAAACATATAAAAGGAAACTAAATATGCCTTTTACAATGAAAAGAAGAAGACAGTTCACACTTTATATTGCTGCCACTCGACAAAAAAGTCATGGCTACTTCTTGAAGAAAATTGATCCTTAACACCCAATCTTCCACCCTAGGTTTCATTCTACCGGACCTCATCAGGAGGGTATGAGAAATGCACAAAACAACTATCACATTCACTAAGGAGCATAACTAAAATAATATACACTGTTACAGAAACATAATGAAAAAAGATCACATTTTATCAAGGAGCATAAATAAAATAATAGACGATGTTAAAAAAACAATGATTTTTTTTAGCACTGTGTCCTATTATCCATTCAGGTTATACACCTATGTACTAATTATGTGAAAAGTTTTAGAAACTAGGAGGGTTATATTGAGAGGAAATTTACCCGCATTTGAAAGAGGGAGAGTGGAGAACTTTTTTTTTTCTAAACCAGCCTCAATACACTCTCAATTTGAACCTCGATCTCCTCGTCATTAGCAATCTAGTCTACTGAGCATGTTAGACCATTTGGCCACCAAAGCGGGTAATGTAAAATTAACACAATGGTTTTCCAAAGAGCATAGCAGTTAACTGAGCTATATCACCAGTTTACTGAACTATATCACCAGATTAACAAGCTGTATCACCAGTTTACTTAGCTATATCACCATAAATTGTTTCATTTAATTATTCTGTTGCTCCTAGGTGGAAACTAGTTTTCCCCTTAATTTTTAGTTATGTAATTGCAATTCTGATAAACCTCCTTTAAGATGATATTTGTTTTTGTTTATTTTTAAGAGGTTTTTAGTTTTTAGCTGTGGGATTTTGGGGTTGGAAAATATTATTTATGGTAATAATCTTACTAAAAAATACAACAAATTTTGATTTTTTGACACAAAGAAAATTTTCATTTATTAGTTTAGTAAATTTTGAGGCCTTTATGTCATCCAAATCGGAATCAATTTCTATGTTATGTCTGCCATCTTGGATTTCTTTTTCATATAGATGCTCCATTGCGCATACATACAAAATTTCATCTATCTAGGACTCAATTTGTACATTTTGTGCACCATTTTGGATTCACTATCTTGGATTTTTCTCATGAAGATGTACTTCATAGTATCCATACCAAATTTAAGCTCTCCAATACTCAGTTTGTATGTATGCCATTTTGGATCCACCATCTTTAATTTTTCATAGTTTAGGATGTGTCCCACAAAGATGAAACTTTCCATAACATCCACATCAGATGTAAGCTCTCTGAAATTAATTTTAACGTTTCATTCGCTATTTTAGATCTGCAATTTCAAATTTTTCTAATAAAAAACACATGCCCCATAGCATCCATATCAAATGTCAACTCTGTAAGGCAATGTGGTCCAACTGAAGGCCAGCGGGCTGAATCTGGCACACGCTCATTGAAAATGTGGCCCTCACAGTATCCCGAGAGAAAATTATACTGAAACCCTCAGTGGCGAATGTGAAATTAGTCAAATAACTACCAATTCAAATAAAATTATCGACTTTAAATTATCATGATTGTATTTTACTATGCATTTATTTGATTAATAAAAACATATATAAGTATTTACTTAAGACACTAAGTTATTTTGTGAAAGTGTGCGTGCATGCATATTTCATAATACCTTTTTGGCAGTAAAATTTGAAAGATTCTACCAACCAAAAATACCATTTATATATAATTATTGTGAGTGATTGTTTATTAAATGTTGTTTATAGGTCTATATTAAGTTGATGAAGGTTACTAAATATATTTTCGGCCAGCGGTGCAAACAGATTTGGACCTTGGGATTAAAAACGTTAGACCACCCTGTTCTAGGCAGTGGTCACCAAACGGCAGACCGCAGAGACATTTTTAAGGAACTTGACGAGATAGCGATAAACAGAAGAAATGATGATTTTCGGTGGTGGTCGGCGGGTAGTAGATATGGAAGGACAGCAATAATAAATAAGTAAAATAATAAAACAAAATCACGTTTTTGAATTAGTATAGTCCTATGGGGCTTGAACTTGAGTCACTGTTAAAGTTTTGCCGGACGGTGTAATTATGTCGAGTTTTTAAAAATGGAGCTCCATTAAAAATAATTGGGAACCCTTGTTCTAGGGCAATGGGAAGTGGAAGGACATACAGACACCATGTGAATAGTTATGATAATCATCACAAAATAACCAGCCAAGTAGCTGCTACAAAAAAATGTGACATTCCCAAGGTCATTGTGTTCATACTCGTTTTGAGAATATATAAGGTTACCAAAAAAATATAATTATTTTCAGAAAATTATTTGTGTGTGTATACAATGATAAGGATATTTTGTTTAACTTTTGTTTGGAAATGAGGGAAAACATTTTTCAATTTGCTAATGAAAAACTACTTGTATCTCTTTCGCACAAATGTCTGTAGTCAAACAATGCTTAAATCCAAGACTTCTACCACTAACAAACTAACACTAGTTACATGTTTTATGAATAGTTGACATGATAGTGCAGGTATTTTTCAACGTGTCTTACTACCTTTTCAGGTTAAACAAATATATGATCTTTGGTTATGGATCTCTTCTATTTATTTGTAATGCTATGTGTAGGTCTATGAGTGAATAATTGAATAAGTTGTGGACTCACCGGCTGAGCCAACTGCAAGTTACCAATGTGTGTGCTAACTTCCGATGTCCTCAAGAGACCAATCTGTTGGGAGCAAACAAAACATATTAGACTGAATCGAATAAAAATATACAAAACTAATTCAAAAAAATAAATGGTTGTTATGGATATTAGTTGAGTCCCAAAATTAAATTCATTTGATCAGACGCTTTAATAAATATTATAGAACCACTGATGGTCTAATCTTAGGAAAACATAAAATGAAGAGTGAGAGGAACTGCTTCCCAATTTATCCAGTGATAAAGATAGAGATAGAGAGGGTGGAAATCACTTAAAAAAAACAATTCTTCTAAATGCAAAAAACTTGTAGCCAAATTTATTAATAGCTTAAGCCATTTATTCAGTTCAAGTGTTTTGTTGAGTCTTTTGTGATATCCTGCTAACATTTAAACAAGAATCGCACATCCAGGACCTTGCCTACTAAGGATCAGATTGAATGAATGTTCCTCCAATGAAACAAACTCGTTAGGAATTTTTGAGTGTTAGTGCTACCAAACTCGGGCAGAAGCAAGAAAAAATAAAATAGAGAGAGAGTAAGGTGGGAGCAGAGCTGGCCACTCACATCAAACTCGACGTTTTGTTGCTCTGACTTGCACTCGACTTTCTTCTCGGCCTCTAGGATGCGCTCTACCGGCATGTCAGCATGGAGGCTGCTGGTGGACTCGACTTCGTTCTGGTCACGCTCCTTAGTGCGCTGACGCTCCTCCTGGTGACATACAGTCAACACAGTCTCGTTACTCTACCGGACAAACCAACAACAAGCAGCATGACACACACCGCGCACACATTCTCACCAAACATTTGTATAGCAATGCTATTTTTATTAACTAATACAACCAACAAAAGGCAGCTTAAATTAAGAATAAATGGCAGGGTTACAAGTGATTAGGAAGCTTGACACACTATTTGAGGCTATGGTTTTGAATTGCTTCAAACTAAATACTTTTGAAATTTATTTAAAGTTAGTGTTCTGTTTGGTTACATAGTAGAAGTGTGTGAAAGTTCAAATACTTTGACTTAAATTGCAAAAAACTTTGGCTTCGACCATTATTATAAAGCTTTGGGGGGTAATATAATAAAAACTATCAATTTTGGAAGAAATTTGTTTGCTTTTTGCAATATATAATATATTAAAAATTTGATTTGGCCTTAGAAATATTTTATGTTTGATTTGACTTCGCTTCAAATTTAAAAAGTGGACCTTGCATACCCCTATAGTTTAAGGAGCTGATAGTCAATACTATGTAAAAAAAATTTAGAAAAAAGAATTAGAACAAATGCTATGCTGTATCGTATTCACCTTGAAGGAATTTGAAAACCAATAGAGGAACAAACCCATTTTCAGTCTAAACAGACCATGAGTAAATGTTGACCCCTCAGTTCTGAATCAGGCACCCTTGCCATACAAGCAATACCACTTAATAATGTTATGAATAAACAACATATTTGGCTTAAAACAAATGTGAATTATTTTGCGGTTAGGGGTTGTTCAAGTATTACATAAGCACATTTTTGGCTATTTTAGACACCCCCTTTGTAAGCAAAGATAAGCAAATGTTTGATCAACCCCCCTCCTTCTGTTACTTATGTTATGTTTGTTGAATTTTTTTTGTAATATGTTTAGAGGACTAGCCATTATTTTTCATGCAATGCATAAATTGCTGGTAGTTATTAATGTAGAAGTGAAAATTAATGATGTGAAATAATTCACAATAAACACTATTGTAAAATGAATTTAAATGTACTATACAGGTAATATTAAAAAATCTACAGAATTATAAAAATTTTAAATTTTAATTTACACTTGGTTGAAATATAGAAAAAGTACCACTAAGGAATTCATTAATTATGATAGTCATAAAAAATCTTAACTAATTCTAATCTGATGACCAAAGTCCTTGAACCCATGTCTTGACACTTTTAATTATTGTGTGCCTATTTGGGGTGGCTGGCTCACTGCGCCATTCTTACCCAGCTCTCTGTCTTCTGTGAGCATTGTTCTGAACTCTCCTTCCCTCTTGTCAGCAAAAATAAGCAAAGATCGAC